>OX253993.1:13007500-13195000 GCA_946000715.1 Vitis cinerea var. helleri x Vitis riparia
CTAAGGGCTCTATATGCTATGAACAACTCAGGGTTGTGGATGATATGAACGATTCTAAGTCATGAACTCAAGGCTCTAGATGCTTTGAATAACTCAAGGCTATGGATAACATGAATGTCTTCGGGTTATGAGCTTTGCATAATAGATGCTATGAATAACTCAAGGTTGTCCATGACATGAACGACTTGGGGTCAGATTATTAGGGCTTTAGATGCTATTAACAGCTTAGGGTTGTGGATGATATGAACGATTGTAGGTCATGAGCTCAAGGATCTCGAAGCTATGAACAACTTAAGGTTGTGGATGACATGAACGAATCTAGGTCGTAGGTCAAGGCTCTAAACGCTATGTATAACTTGGGCTGTGGATGATATGATCGACTTGGGGTTGTCTGCTCAAGGCTCTAGAGGCTATGAATAGCTCTTAGGGTTGTGGATGACATGAATGACTCTGGGTTGTAAGCTAAGGGCTTTGGATGCTATGAACAACTCAAGGTTATGGATGTCATGAACAACTCCAAATCCTGTGAGCTTAGGGCTCTAGATGTTATGAGTAGCTAAAGGCTATAGACGACATAAACAACTTTAAGTTGTCAGCTCACAGCTTTAAATGCTATGAGCAGCTCAAGACTGTGATGGTATGAATGACTCGGGATCTCGTGAGCTGAGGATTTTAGATGCTTTGAATAGCTCTGGGTTGTGAATGACATGAACGATTTTAGGTCGTAAGGTTAAGGCTCAAGATGTTATGAACAACTCAGGGCAATGGATGACATGAACAACTACAATCTATTAGCTTAGGGCTATAAATGCTATGTACAGCTAGCACTGTGGGTGATAGGAAAGACTTGAGGTAGTATACTCAAGGCTCTAGATTCTATAAATAGCTCAAGTCCATAAATGCAATGAATGGCTCAGGATGTTGATGATATGAATGACTTAAGGAAGTATGCACAGGCCTCTAGATGCTTTGAACAACTCAGGGTTATGGATTACATAAATGACTCAGGGTAGTGAGTTAAGGGCTTTATATGATATGAACAACTCATGGTTGTAGATGATATGAAGAATTAAGGTTTGTGAGTTCAAGACTCTAGATTCCTTGAACACCTTAAGGGTTATGGATAACATGAACGATTCCAGGTTGTGAGCTCAGGGCAATAGATGCTATGAATAACTCAGGGTTATGAATGATATAAACGACTCGAGGTCATATGCTTAAGGCTCTAAATGTTATGAACAGCTCAGGGCTGTGGATGATATGAACGATTCTGGGTCATGAGCTCAAGGCTCTAAATATTATGAACAACTCAAGGTTGTGGATGACATAAACGACTCAAGGTAGTGAGCTAAGGACTTTAAATACTATAAACAACTCATGGTTGTGGATGATATGATCGATTATAGGTTGTGAGCTCAAGGCTCTAGATTCTTTGAACACCTTAAGGGCTATGAATAATATGAACGATTCCAGGTTGTGAGCTCAGGGCAATAGATGCCATGAATAACTCAAGGCTATGGATGATATGAACGACTCAAGGTCGTATGCTTAAGGCTCTAGATGATATGAATGATTATGGGTTGTGAGCTTAAGGCTTTAGATGCTATGAACAGTTCAGGGCTATGGATGGCATGAATGAATGGGTTGTGAGCTCAGGGCTCTAAATGCTATGTACAGCTAGGGCTGAGTGATTTTTGTGCCCAGCTGGTGTATGTCCTGTTGATTGGTGCTCAATCAACTAGTGTACCTTGATTTCGATCCTTAGACGGGAGTAATCAACAAAATTAATAACCTATATCACCATGTACTAGGATAGCCTCAACTAGCATAGCATAGTGGCTCTAGGATCTTTCACTGGGAAGGGTTTTCAACTTACTACTGATATTAATCCAAAGTTGAATTGGTGCTTTTTCATTTCAAGGTTAGCTTTAAAAGAAAACATAATCTTTGGTTGAAAAAGGATTGGTTTTAAGCTAACCAAAAATAGTAACTGAAATTTACTTATAAAAAAAAAGTGTTTCTTGGAGTTATTGGATCACTAAGGTCAGGTTCCTAATACAAAAAATAGAGTTTCGATCACTTGAATCTTTTCCTTGCATTGAAGATTTAACATATAGTTATTTCTCGAACCGGTGTGGTACAGATGCTTCCCTTTTATGGATTCAAACACTAAATCCCTCTCACTGATTCATCTTGCAATGGCTCGTGCCTCTCACTTAACATTTTCCATTCAAGGTGATCCTTAACCTTGGATTTCCCTTCAAAAGCTCGCAAGAGATAACTAATGGATGTCTCCTTAGAGTTCAAAAGCTTACCAAGTGTTGGCTATTCTAGACAATCCTACCTTCAAACCACCTCACAAAGGCTCGCAAGAGATAAACTAGTGCATCTCAATGGACGAAGATCACTTGCCTTACCAAGTGTTGGCCCAGGTGATTTAAAGGTGTTTTAAATTAACTAAAAACATAGAAACCATTAATGGGTCACACTTTCTCTTCATTAAAAGCTAAAACAACAAAACTTCCTATTTTTGCATTCGACACCTTACCCAGCTTCCTTAGCTCCAGGAGACAAAAATCCTAGCCACTCATTCTCTAAGGAAACATCCTCAGAGCTTGTTTGGCTAGTAAGAAAAATACAATCAAAACGAGTAGGTAAGGCAAAGCAAAGCTTTGTGTATTACTTCCTTCAAAACTATACAAAAAGTTGGTCTCTGAGAACAAGCTCCCAAGATGTCTGTGTAAAGAAAATTACAAACTATATATAAGAGGTTATTCACCCTTTCTTCTTACTTACTAACTAAGGAATCATATGATTGGTGGATTACAAGGAGAAAATGGGGATTTAAACAACAAATGTCTAAAGAAAAAATCTAAAAGAGTCGGTCGCGAATATCTAGAAGCACTTATGTGGATTTCTCAGGCATGCAACATAGGCTATGAAATTTCACAAGCTGAAAGTCTCCATTTCACACAAAAAGGCTGATTTTGCAGCTAGCACTTTGTGATTTCGCAGCTGCGAAATTGGCTTTTAGCTTGGTGTGATTTGCTTCCAATGGCTATAACTTCTTCATTTCTGCTCCGATTTGCACACCGTTTGAACAGTTGAACTCCTGACTTCTCGAGCTTCAAAAAGAGATATAGTATGCATGAAATGGACTCTAGGAAGTGCTCAAAATGTGTCCAGGAGTTGCTATCCTCTTGAATTTCTTCATGTTAGATTTCTCTCTTTGTTTCTCTTCCTTGCACTCATGATTTGCTTTTGGCAAAGGACTATAGAGCTCCAAAGCTTGGGTTCTTCATCTAAATGAGCTTCCATTTGCTTTGCCATTGATTCTATAGAACTCTCCTCAATCTTGGATTGCTTTGGTGATAAAAAAAGCTATCAAAAACACCAAAACTTAACACATTTTGATTAGAAACGATTGCAAGGGTCCTTAACATGCCAATTGAGTTAAAAGGTAATAACTACTACTCAAAGATGTTTAAAAGAGTTAATTACAAGCTACAAAATAACACTTTTTGAGTAGTAATCACTCCCCTTAACCGACATATTGCTAGTCCCTTAGCAATGAAGGAAAGAAAAAGAAAAATAAACTACAAGATAACTTACAAAATCATGTTGATCACTTCAAAAAATTTTAAGTGACATGAAGATAAAACTCTCACATGGAACATTAAAGATATAAAACCCAAACTTCAACAAGAGTTACCAAATACCTTGCTGAATCATAATTCATAAAGAGAGGGCATTATGCAAATTGAAGCTTCAAAATGATTTCCACTTCCAAAGGGCCAAACCTTACTCTTCCACAAAAATCTAAGTGTTACTTGATAGTTTCCGAATATAGTATGCTGAACTAATCTCTCTCCCCAACCTAGCTCTTTTTAAAAACTTAGCAAACTGACAAAATTCAATAGGCTAAGAACGCAACTCTTGTTTCACACATTTTTTTTTTCATTGTAGGAGTACAAGGCTTAAAGGTATCCTTTTCTAGATTGTCCATGTAATGGGGGTCCATCGATGATTCCCAACTAATTAAGGTTTAGGGCATCAAGCTTTAAGGATCTTTCAACCACTAACTCCTCGGAATTTACCCCGGACTTTTGAGAATGAATTTTAATACCCAAACACCTACAGTATGTTAAACTCCACCTATTCACCCTTGTAACGAGCATTGAGGTCGGTGACTCCCAACCAATGAAGGCTTAGGGCACCAAGTTTTAAAGATTTTCACCATATATCCCTCAGACCTTGCTCGAGTTTCAAGGCAAGTAAATATTTTTCTCTTTCTTTCTTTTTTCAAAGGCTCATTGGCCTTTTATAAGGTGTCCCAACACTATTAAATGAGGTTAAAAGTACCAAGTCTAAATTTTCCTAAGTCAAAAGGGAAATAGTTTTTCATCTTATAATTGGAACCTATTGTGCACAGTGTGTGAATAGCTTAAAGTGGAAGAACTAAGGTTGAATTCAATAGAAGTTTCAACAATTCATCAACTTTAATAAGCATAATACAAACTCTAAGTCAAGTAAAAAGAAAAAAAATTCAATTTCTCCCTTTTCATTTTGAGAATTTTTCCCTAATAACCATGGAGAGTAGAATAAAAACTTAAAAAATTTTAAAAATTAAGCAAAAAACAACTAAATTACCAAAATAACTTAGCATTAAGAACAAAACTTCCTTTCTCAACTCTTTTCCCCCCAACCAAGCTGAACATTGTCCTCAATGTGGCAAGAGTGATTGAAAATACAGGGAGGAAATGGCACCTCTTGAGTGACATGGAGTCTGAGTCGTATAGGAGAAACCACATGTTTCAAAAACAACAAAAAATTATGAGTAAAGGAAATAAAATAAGATTATACCAAGTATACTAAAAAAATGATAGATATGTATTACTTTAAGGAAGTACACTATGGAGCAAAAACAAGTAATACAACCAATCCCAATATATAAAACATAAAAAACATGGGATTATGAGTTCTACTAAAGTAAAGAAATATAGAAAAGAAAAGAGATAAATGATCATATGGTGATGGGAGGATCATGTGGAGACGAGGGCTCGGCTGTTGAAGTCTGAGTTCTCGGGATGGATGCCTCTATCTGTCCTGTAGTCGTCTCCTCAGGAGGCATAGTCTGCTCGGCTAGAGAAGGGTCTTGGGATGGATCTGTAGGCTCTGATGGGATAGGCATATCGTGCTCAGGTGGTAATAGAATACCCAAATGCTGCTGTATTTGCCTAAGAATGGCAGTATGCTAGGTTTGGGTGGCGATAAGCTGATCCTGATGGGCACGTATGGCTGCCATCTGCTGGGCAAGGATGCTCTGAGTAGCGGTCAATGTCTGCAAAGTATGACATAGGCCTCTAAACTCTGAAATGGATATGGCGATACTAGACTCAGATGGATGAGGCTCGAATGCAGCTGGTATGACTGGCGGAGTTCCAGGAGTAGCAGGAGGAGCGGAAGATGCAACCTCAGGCATAGGTCTTGTAGAGGGAACTGCAGGGGCAGGTGCTCTCATGTCTGTAGGTATCTCAACTAGCTGTGGCTCCTCTAGATGCTCTGGCTGTGGTATCTTTGGTTGCTCAGGTCCAACTGGGGCTCCTGGTTGTGCATCATAAGCTGTCATACTAGTCCATTTGTCGAGAGTGAATATCTCTCGGCAAATGCATCTGCGCTCAAGCTGAGGCTCAGAAGGATACCCCAAGTGCTCTAATATCTGACAGAGCAATCTCGGGAATAGTAGCGGAATGGCATCCGCTCTTAGTAGCTTCTTCCTGTGGACCTTCTCTTCAAAGTAAAGAAGAACGAACATAATGAGGTGATGAGGGCCAAAGAAAAATCCCTTTGATATCTGGAACAAGGCCTCTAGTAAAGCTTATCTCCTCTGCATGATATGCTGAAGTAGATAGATGTTGTGGCGCAGAAGTGCATCGAGAAAGAACATGCTGGGAGGAAGCTCCATCCTCAAAAGATATGGGTGTGTGGATGTCCCTCTTAATAGTATATGAACCATATCACTCTAAGAAGGATGAGCCCACACTCTATAATCCTCTAGACTTGTTGGCTTATAAGGAATGCGTAGGGCCTCTGCTATGTGTCTGGCTCCCAAGATACCATGGCGTCCGTCAATAGCAAAGTGGATGATAGTAGGATCCCGGACACGATGCGTAGTCATAGACTGATAAAAGTCTAATGCTACATGGGATAAAAGAAATCCCTTGGAGTCATCAGGTGCTCCAAATGGTACCTTTGCAGTAGATGGAATGAATCTCTGAGCTCTGACTGAAGCCTAAAGGTCTCTCTGTCAAAACAAAGCTCAAATTGATAATCACCTCAGGAGTCATCCCAAAAGGAATCTAAGACTCTGTAGTAGGCGGCTGAGGCTCTGATGAAGGCTCTGATGGCTCTACTGGAACTGATATCCTTGTTTTCTTCTTAGGAGGGCGGCTAGCTGACCTTTTGGGATGAGAGGAGCTTGACCCTGGTGTAGTGGGTGGTCTCCTGGTCTCATATCGTCTCAGAGGAGGACTCGGGGGCGCACCCTCTACTAAAGGTGAAACGGCAGGTGGCTGTGAAGGCTCAGTCATGGAGTCTTGCATAGGTGAGACTCTCGGTGCTCTGGTACAAGCTGATGGAGATGGGGTCTTGGCTCCTCTTGTTTTGGCCATGGCTGACCTGAATAAACTTGAGAAATGGTGGCCGGAGGTGTGCAGGGGGCTTTGCTTCAAACGGAGGTCCTCTGGAATCCCCTTAGAGATGGTGTTGTGGTTTGGCTCAATTTCACAATTGAGGGGGGTTTTCGTAAGGCAAATGACCGGTGCAAAATGAAATATAAGAATTTAGACGCTCAATTTAAGATTTAAGTTATGGTTGAGATTTTCGCAGGAGGAGGCTCATTTCGCAGCATGAGGGCGATTTCGTAGCCAATGGGCGATTTCGCAGGCCATTTCACAGCTATGAAATGGGAGTGTGGGACTGCGAAATGGCACTCATGTGCCAAGGGAGTGTTTCACAGCTGTGAAAATCTCACAGAGGGTTCTTGGGCTACAAAATGAGGATTTTGAGGGTTTTGCAGCTTGTTTCGCAGCAGCAAAATGGGTATTTGGGCTGCAAAATGGCACACGTGTGCCTAGGGAGTGTTTCGCAGCTACAAAAAATTTCATAGAGGGTGATCTTAGGGCTGCGAAATGGTTTAGCAGAGGGAGGCCTGTTTCGCAACGAGACCTCAATTTCGCAGAGGGTGGCTTTTGGCTGCGAAATGGTTTCGCAGAGGAAGCCCCTGATTCGTGCCCAGTTGGGTATTTTAATAAAAAATATTTATAAATCCTATAACCTTATACTGGCGTAGCAAAGCTACTATAGTATAGCAGCTCTAGGGTCGAACTCTGGGATGGGTTTTCACTCTACCAGTGATAGACTCAAGATTAGAAATTGAGTCTGATGATTTCCTTTGTCAAAAACTTAAAGTTTAAAAGAAAATAAAATTTGTTTTGAAAGTGGTGTTTGAAACTAAACTAACATAGAACTAGGTAAAAATGGAAGAAAGAAAGTCTCCCGAAGCTAAAGGTTGCTAGGGTCAAATTCAGAATGCAAAGTGGGAAATTCTGGATTTTTCTCCTCGTATTGAGGACAACAACATAAAGGATGGTTGTTTCCCGAACCGGTATAGGTTTAAAAATGAAGATTTAATCCATAAAAGTCAATAGAAATGGTAGTCAAGTTCCATAAATGGCTTTAGACACTAGGGGTCTTCATCTTGAGCCACTTTCCAATGGCTCGTACATGATAACTAATGGTCTTATGTGGATCTAGCAATAAGTATCCACAGAGACCTAAAAGCTTATCATGTATTGGCCATTCAAAGTGATTCTAAGGGATTTAAAGCAAAACTTTAGATTTAAAAGTCATTTATGAACTCCAACTACCTGTATTTAATGCACGAGAGTTTTCCACTTTTGCATCTGGACTTTTCACCTAGCTTCCTTCACTCCAAGAAACCAAAGGTTTAGCCTCTCATCCTCTGGGAAAACATCCTCAGAGGTTGTTTGGCTTCCAAGAAAAAGAAAATAGAAGAGAGAAAAAGAAAGCAAAGAGAACTCTGTATTTTTTTCCCCAGAGGAAAATTTTACTAAGTGTAAAATATACAATAGTTCTTTCGAGAGATGATTTCCACCCCTCTTATAGTCTTTACAAAGCAAAGCTTGTGATTGGCTAATTACAAGGATAAGAAAGGAATTTACATAAAAAAAAAATACAAAAGAAAATATCTCATGTGGAGTCGGCAGAACAGAGGAGATTTCGCACCAAAGTCGCATGAACAATACAAGGTGCGAAATTCGCACTTGCAAGGGCTGGTGCGAAATTTGCCATTTTGAGCTCCTTATACGAATGGCAATATACCACTATACATACTTGATTTGTCAGCAATTCCAAGCCGATTCCGAATATGGGATTCTTGAAAGGTGATTTTGCACGATGAACAAAATAAAGCCTCCCAAAGTGACAGTGCACGGCTACAAAAACTGCTTCTTTCCTCTGTTTTTCCTCTTTGCTTCTCTCCTTTACTTGGCTTGTCTTAATGATCCAAAAAACTATCAAAACACTAAAACTAGCCACAAATATGATTAGAAGTCATTGCTAGGTCCTTAACACGCCAATTGGAATAAAAATGGAGAACTACTACACAAAAGTGCTTAAAACATAATGAATTAAAGGCACAAAATAGCACTTTTTGGGTAGTAATCAGCCCCTTTTCGTAGGGGAGCTCTTTTGACTGCGAAATTTTCGCAGGCCAATGAATTTCTTTGCCTTTGAGCTCCTTTGGTTCCCTGAGACCTTCCTTCACCTCTTTTGCAATTCCTCCTAAATTTGATCATTCAAAAAGTCTAAGTTATATCAAAATAACATAAATTATAACTAAGATTAAAATTAAAACAATTAATAAAGCTTTTAAATTAAAAAAATTAAACAAAAATATGGACTTTGGCAAGACTAAGTTCATCTAACCCCTTTCTGGTTAGGATTTCTATGGCTCAAGGAGGTTGACTTCCTCCATATCTTGGTTGAATGACTCCATGAATGGTTTGAGACGATGGCCATTGACTTTAAAAGTGTCTGTGCTGTTGGAATTCAGTAGTTCCACCACTCCATTGAGATGCACTTGGTGAATAATGAAAGGGCCTATCCACCTTGACTTCAGCTTTTTAGGAAAGATATGGAGCCTAGAGTCATAGAGTAAGACTCTTTGTCCCTTCCGGAATTCTTTGTTAGAGATTAACTGATCATGCCATCTCTTCATCCTCTATTTTGCAACTTTGGAATTGATGTAGGCATCATTTCTTAATTCCTCCATCTCATTAAGGTCTAAGCACTTCTTTGCCCCAACTCTAATCAAGTCCATGTTTACCTTCTTGATTGCCCACCAAGCCTTTTATTCAACTTCCACAGGGAGATGGCATGCTTTGCCATAGACTAGGCGATAAGGAGACATGCCAAGAATAGTCTTAGAAGCTGTTCTATATGCCCATAGTGAATCATGGAGCTTAACAGACCAATCTCTTCTGCTCGTGTTCACCACCTTCATCAATATATTCTTGATTTCCCTGTTTGCTAGCTCAACAGGGAAAGGGTTTCACCCCATACTTCAACAAGGGAAGTCTGAGGGTGATAAGGTGTAGCTACCTTATGCTTCACCCCATACTTGGCTAAAAGGGTTTCAAAAGGCTTGTTGCAAAAATGAGTACCCTCATCACTGATTATGGCCTTGGGTACCCCAAATCTTGAGAAGATGTTCTCTTTGAGAAATTTGAGAACAACTCTGTGATCATTGTGTTTATAGGGGATTGCCTTAACCCATTTAGAAATATAGTCTACCCCCACCAAAATGTAAGAGTTACCAAAAGACATTAGGAAAGGTCTCATGAAGTCAATGCCCCAAACATCAAAGAGATCAACTATTAGAATGAGGTTCATAGGCATTTGATTTCTTCATGTCAGCTTCCCGAGCCTTTGGCATCTATCACATCTTCTACACATGGTGTGGGCATCTTTGAAGAGTGATGGCCAACTAAAACCTGATTGCAACACCTTCATGGCTATTTTCTGAGAGACAAAGTGGCCTCCACATGCATTCTCATGGCAATGACTGAGGATTCCTTATTGCTCTTCTTTAGGGACACACTTCCTTATTATTTGATCTACACAATACTTGAAAAGAAAAGGTTCTTCCCAATAATAAGTATGAATCTTTGCAAAGAAGTGTTTCTTGTCTTGTGCTTTCCACTCACTTGGAACTTCACCAGTAATTAGGTAGTTAGCAATATGAGCATAAGTGATTCCTTTATAAAGTCATCATTAATATGTAAAACATGGGAGTTGTGTGATATAGCCAACCTTGAAAGGTGGTCAGCTACCACATTCTCCACTCCTTTCTTATCTCTGATTTGGAGATTGAACTCTTGTAGTAAAAGAATCCATCTAATTAACCTTGTTTTTGCATCTTGCTTTGTCAATAAATACTTCAAGGCTGAATGGTTAGTGAAAACAATGATGAAAGACCCTACTAGATAAGCACAAAACTTGTCTAAGGTAAACACTATAGCTAACAATTCTCTCTGTTGTTGTTTAGTTCCTTTGAGCTTCGTTCAATGTCTTGCTTGCATAGTAGATCACATAAGGCTTTCCATCTTCTCTTTGGCCAAGAACAGCTCCTATAGCAAAGTCACTGGCATCACACATCACTTCAAAAGGTAGTTGCCAGTTAGGAGCCCTCACTATTGGAGCGGTTGTCAAGAATTGCTTCAGTTGATCAAAACTCCTTTGACATCTCTCATCCCATACAAATTTAGCATCCTTAGCCAATAATTCACAAAGAGGCTTTGAAGGCTTAGAAAAATCTTTTATAAACCTCCTATAGAACCCTGCATGGCCAAGGAATTGCCTTACTCCTTTTACAGTTGTTGGGGATGGCAATTCGACAATTAGTTCCACATTTTCTTTATCAACTTCAATGCCTTTCTTGGAGATGATGTGGCCAAGGACAATTCCTTGTTCTACCATAAAATGGCATTTCTCCCAGTTGAGCACCAAGTCCTTTTCAATGCATCTGTTCAGAACCGCTTCTAGGTTGACTAAGAATTCTTCAAATGTACTTCCATATATGGTGATGTCATCCATGAAAACCTCCATAATTCGTTCCACCATATCATTGAAGATACTTAGCATACATAGTTGGAATGTTGTAGGTGCATTACATAAACTAAAAGGCATTCTTTTGTAGGCATATGTTCAAATGGACATGTGAAAGTGGTCTTCTCTTGGTCTTCAACATCAATTTCTATTTGAAAATACCCAGAGTAGCCATCCAAGAAACAATAAAAAGGATGGCCAGAGACTCTCTCCAACACTTGATCAATAAATGGCTATGGAAATGATCCTTCCTTGTCACAGCATTCAATTTTCTATAATCGATATACACCCTCCAACCTGAAGTGAGGCGTGTAGCAACTTCTTCTCCGCTTTCATTTTGCACCACTGTGATTCCTGACTTCTTTGGTACCACTTGAGTAGGACTCACCCATGGGCTATCCAATATGGGGTAGATAATACATGCTTGAAGTAACTTCAGAACCTCAGCTCGCACCACCTCTTGCATATGAGGGTTCAATCTTCTTTGAGGTTGACGAATTGGTTTAGCTTCTTCTTCCATGTATATATGATGTGTACAAACCAAAGGACTGATGCCTTTCAAGTCAGATATTTGCCATCCTATTGCTTTCTTACACCTCTTGAGGAGTAGTAAGAGATGAAGATATAACAACAGGGCACTTTCGATTCTCTTCTAGGTATGTATATTTCAACTCCGTGGGCAGGGGCTTCAGATTGAGCTTTGGGGTCTCCTCTTTAACAGCTTCTTGTGCCTCCTCTTTATTGAACAAAGGTAGGATTTCTTCTCTCCTCCTCCAACCTTATAGAGCGGCAAGCAATATGAGAGTTCAGGCAACCCTTTTTCAAGATCCCCAAGACTTTCATTCAACTTGTCTTGCATTTTCTGATTACAATGCTCCTCCACCAGAGTGTCAATAATGCACACCTCTTTTGGACCTTCTTCTTCTTCTGGAGTGATTAGCTTTTTGGACATATAAAAGATATTGAGCTCCAATGTCATGTTATCAAACGTGAGTTGCATGAGTCCATTCCTACAA
Organism: Vitis cinerea var. helleri x Vitis riparia; assembly: GCA_946000715.1. NCBI lineage: Eukaryota > Viridiplantae > Streptophyta > Magnoliopsida > Vitales > Vitaceae > Vitis > Vitis cinerea var. helleri x Vitis riparia. The sequence goes on from OX253993.1 coordinate 13,019,707, forward strand.
TTTATGATTGCATTTGATGTAGCTATGAATGGCCTTCCAAGGATAATAGGAACATAATTAGTTTCCTTGGCAATTAGGTCTATGTCAAGAACAACAAAGTCTACTGGATAGTAGAAATTATCAACTTGAACTAAGACATCTTCAATTATCCTCGGAATTTTCACTGATCTATCTGCTAGAGATAGAGTGATTGATGTTGGCTTCAATTCACCAAGTCCTAATTGCTTGTAGACAGAGTATGGTAGCAAATTTACACTTGCTCCCAAGTCTATCAAAGCTTTCTCCACTACATTTCCTCCAATCATGACTGAGATGGTAGGACAACCCAGATCTTTATACTTCAACGGAGACTTGCATTGTATGATAGCACTTACTTGCTCAATCAAGAAGGCTTTCTTATTCACATTCAACCCTCTTTTGATAGTACACAAGTCCTTTAGGAATTTTGCATAAGTTGGAACTTGTTTAATCACATCTAGTAATGGGATGTTGACCTTCACCTATCTCAATACTTCAAGAATTTCTGATGCATTTCTGATTCCCTTTTTCCCATGCAAAGCTTGAGAAAAAGATGGAGGTGTGTGTTTCTTCATCACATCTCCCTTGGTAAGCACTTTCTCCGGAGTTGCTTTCACTATTGAATCATGGTCCTCTTTTCCTTCACTACTATATTTCTTCTTTCCTTTGATTTTCTCCATCTTCTCTGTCTCTTCTTCTGCTTTTTGTTTCTCAACATGTGGCTTGGGTGTTGGCAGCTCGACCTTTTTACCACTCCTTAGAGTGATCAAGCCTTTGACATCTCTCACCTGTGAAGACTCTCCTTCATGAGTTTCCACTTCATGGATACCCTTGGGGTTTTGGTGAGGTTGAGAAGGAAATCTCCTCTTCTCTTGCACTATGTTAAGGTTAGTGAGCCTTAAGATTAAACGTTGGAGATTATCTATCTTCCAAGATAAATCATTTTATTCAATGTATTCTCTACACTATCAATTCTTTGACTGAGTTGAGCATTGATGGATTTCTGATCTCCAACAAAATCTCCCACAACCTTGCTTAGATTCACTATTGCTTGCTCAAGATTTGATGCTTGTTGAGATGGTTGAGTTGGCTGTGTATACTGAGGTGCTCTTGGCTTCTAGGAGAAATTTGGATGGTTCCTCCAATTTGAGTTGTAAGTATTTCCATATGAAGCATTGTTATTGGGCTTGAATTGTCCGATGACATTTGCTTGATCTCCAAACATTTCCCTAGCAGCTGGAATTGTAGGGCACTCCTCCACCAAGTGCTCATAAGATTGACAAATAGGACATGGCTTGACTTGCACTGGTGTTTCAGCAACAGCTTGCACTTCATGTATCTTTTTCAGCTCTAACTCCTCCAATTTTCTTGTCATAGCTGCAACCTTTGCTTTCATATCAATATCTTCACTCAAGGTGTACATCCTAACCTTAGCATTAAAGGCATTTGGTTGAGACTTCGTGTTCCCCAGTTCTCCTTTGTTCGGTTCATCCCATCCCCTTGATACTTCAGCCACATAACTCAAGAAGTCCATGGCTTCCTCCGGATTCTTACTCATGAAATCTCCTCCACACATAGTCTCGAGGAGTTGTTTCATTGAGGAAGACATTCCGTCATAAAAGTAACTCACCAATACCCATGTATCAAAACCATGATGAGGACAAGCATTGATGGCTTCCATGTATCTCTCCCAACACTCATAGAATTTCTCATTCTCTTTAGCTGAGAAGTTTGAAATTTGCCTTTTCAAGCCATTTGTTTTGTGAGTAGGGAAAAATTTCTTGAGGAATTCAGCTTGCAAATCAATCCAAGTTCGGATACCCTTAGCCTTAAAGAATTAAGCCAAATCTTTGCCTTATCCTTCAAAGTAAAAGGAAATAGCTTTAGCCTCATCAAGTCGATTGAAGCTCCTCCTTCTTGGAATGTATTACAAACATCTTCAAATTTCTTGATATGTGCATAGGGATTCTCACTTTCCATCCCATGGAAAGTAGGTAGAAGTGGAACAATATGCGGTCTAATTACTAGTTGCTCTGTAGGGGGTACTATACATGATGGTGCACTCATACGAGGTGGATGCATGCGGTCCCTCATTGATCTGAATGCATTGGGATTGTCCTGGTGACCATGGTGACTATGCTAATTTTCAGGTGTAGCTTCCATGATGTTCAAGCTCAATTCCAACTCCTTGTTATGAGGTGTTTCAAGTTTCACAAGCCTTCCTCCACCGTCTCATATCCAATTTGGCATACATAACTAGTATCAACTGCAACAAAAACAAAGAAACAAAAGAAAAAAGAAAACAAGACTACAAAAAGACTAAGATTAACTGAGACTACATTAAAAGATATGTTAAAATATGAACAAGTAGAAGAAACAATTAAAAGAGTTAGTAAAATGAAAGAAAATCACCAAACTTGTGATGAAGATCACAAGTACTCTGCAAAGATAATATCACTTTGAAGTTGGCACCTTCCCCTGCAATAGCGCCATTTGATTTCCGTGCCCAGCTGGTGTATGTCCTATTGATTGGTGCTCAATCAACTAGTGTACCTTGATTTCGATCCTCAGACGGGAGTACAACAAAATTTATAACCTATATCACTATGTACTAGGATAGCCTCAACTAGCATAGCATAGTGGCTCTAGGATCGTTCATTGGGAAGGGTATTCAACTTACTACTGATATTAATCCAAAGTTGAATTGGTGCTTTTTCATTTCAAGGTTAGCTTTAAAAGAAAACATAATCTTTGGTTGAAAAAGGATTGGCTTTAAGCTAACCAAAAATAGTAACTGAAATTTACTTATAAAAAAAAAGTGTTTCTTGGAGTTATTGGATCACTCGGGTCAAGCTCCTAATACAAAAATAGAGTTCCGGTCACTTGAATCTTTTCCTCGCATTAGAGATTTAACATATAGTTATTTCTCAAACCAGTGTGGTACAGATGCTTCCTTTTTATGGATTCAAACACTAAATCCCTCTCACTGATTCATCTGGCAATGGCTCGTGCCTCTCACCTAACATATGCCATTTAAGGTGATCCTTAACCTTGGATTTCCCTTCAAAAGCTCGTAAGAGATAACTAATGGATGTCTCCTTACAGTCCAAAAGCTTACCTAGTGTTGGCTATTCTAGAAAATCCTACCTTCAAACCACCTCCCAAAGGCTCACAAGAGATAAACTAGTACATCTCAATGGACGGAGATCACTTGCCTTACCAAGTGTTGGCCCGGGTGATTTAAAGGTGTTTTAAGTTAACTAAAAACATAGAAACCATTAATGGGTCACACTTTCTCTTCATTAAAAGCCGAAACAACAAAACTTCCTATTTTTGCATTCAGCACCTTACCCAGCTTCCTTAGCTCCAAGAGACAAAAAGCTTAGCCACTCATTCTCTGAGGAAACATCCTCAGAGCTTCTTTGGCTAGTAAGAAAATTACAATCAAAATGAGTAGGTAAGGCAGAGCAAAGCTCTGTGTATTACTTCCTTCAAAACTATACAAAAAGTTGGTCTCTGAGAACAAGCTCTCGAGATGTCTATGTAAAGAAAATTACAAACTATATATAAGAGGTTATTCACCCTTTTTTCTTACTTACTAACTAAGGAATCCTATGATTGGTGGATTACAATGAGAAAATGGGGATTTAAACAACAAATATCTGAAGAAAAAATCTAAAAGAGTCAGTCGCAAATATCTAGAAGCACTCAAGTTGATTTCTCAGGCATGCAACATGGGCTGTGAAATTTCGCAAGCTGAAAGTCTCCATTTCGCACAAAAAGGCTGATTTCGCAACTAGCACTTTGTGATTTCGCAGCTGCGAAATTGGCTTTCAACTTGGTGTGATTTGCTTCTAATGGCTATAACTTCTCCATTTCAGCTCTGATTTGCACACCGTTTGAAGTATTAGACTCTTGACTTCCCGAGCTTCGAAACGACATATAGTTGGCATGAAATGGACTCCAGGAAGTGCTTGAAATGTGTCCAAGAGTTTCTATCCACTTGAATTTCTTCATGTTAGATTTCTCTCTTTGTTTCTCCTCCTTGCACTCATGATTTGCTTTTGGCAAAGGACTATAGAGCTCCAAAGCTTGGGTTCTTCATGTAAATGAGCTTCCATTTGCTTTGCCATTGATTCTATAGAACTCTCCTCAATCTTGGATTGCTTTGGTGATCAAAAAGCTATCGAAAACACCAAAACTTAACACATTTTGATTAGAAACGATTGCAAGGGTCCTTAACATGCCAATTGAGTTAAAAGGTAATAACTACTACTCAAAGATGTTTAAAAGAGTTAATTACAAGCTATAAAATAACACTTTTTGAGTAGTAATCACTGAGGATGATATGAATGGATCGGAGTCATATGCTCAAGACTCTAGATACTATGAAAAGTTGAGTGATGTGGGTAACATGAATGACTCCAAGTTGTGAGCTTAGGGTTGTAAATGTTATGTATAACTAGGGTTATGGATGATATGAACAATTCAGGGTCCTATGAGCTCAAGGCTATAGATTTTATGAATTGCTCAGGGTTGTAAATGCCATGAATAACTCAGGATGTTTATGATATGAACAACATGGGGAAGTGTGCTCAAACCTTTAGACGCTAGGAATAGCTTAGAGCTGCGGATGACATGAACTACTCCGGGTCATGAGCTAAGGGATGTAGATGCTCTGAACAACTAAAGGCTATGAACGATATGAATGACTTAGGGTTGTGAGATTATGGGTCTAGATGTTGGGATTGAGCCCCAAAAAGCAAGACATGATGTAACAAAATTAGACTTAACTATGTGTCTTACATTGTACGTGACTTGGGTGCATTAGGAGTTGCACAAAAGATACAAGTCATGGGTTCCCTGTAAGTAGATAAGTTGCCCACAATTGGTTAATAGATTTGGGCAATCTAGTTGAGACTGTAGTGCACCACCTTCTAATTGAAGGGATGGCTTGTCTTGGCCGTCAAGATGTGTTTCCTATGGTGAGTGTACTAGTGTATGTGATGCACACTAGATAGGACCTATGATGAATCATGACACAAGGCTATCAATTGTCATGATTCACCAAGCTACTATACAGTGTAGACTCTCAACCTTCAGAGGATATTGAGCCTGTGTGAAAATCAACAAGAAGGTTTGACCTGTGGGTGAGACCCTAAAGTGGTCATATATCCCTATAGATTGGGTCATTGCTGATGAAGGTTGGTGGCAACAAGTATTCTCAATAGAGCCACCATGATATCTCATGGGATTGAGACAATGTGTCCCATTGAGTGATGCAAATGACATGTGATCATAAAATTTGTGGCCATAGTAATTTCTTTACTAGAATTTTACATATGCTCCTTGGAGCTAGAGTATATTAGTTGATCATATAATAAGTGGGATCTGTAACTCAAGGATTTGAAAGGTGATAGCACTACCTTGTTAGATTACGAACACCAATTCATGGGGAGTCTACATGCAGTGGATATTAGTAGGTCACAGGCCTAAGCACTTGGTGTCTTATTATAATTTACACAAGGCACTAGAGTGCAGTTGACTTTTCTTTTAGTGGGATGTTAAATTAATTTTAGAATTTGATTATGGAGGAGCAAGTACTCTTATAGGTCCCAATGGTCCCTGCTCTGAGCTCATATTCCTTGATGACACAATTTATGAGGGTTGGATAGGTTTTTAGTTCACTTTTGTGGGCATTTTGGTAATTACACAAGGTTGCACAGGGATAAGTGAGTGGCATTTTGAACTAGGATAACTCATTAATGAGGGTCTTATATGGTTAATTAATCAATCAGAAACCTTTTTAAGCTAGATTAAGTGACACAAACCCATGTTGGGCTTAAGTCACTTAAGCCTCAATAGGAAGCCTATAAATACCCCTTTAGGGGTTAGGTTTCAATGTCTTTCCATTCTCCCCTTCAGTATAGAGAAAGAACCCTAGCCTCTATCCTTGCAATCTCCACCATCCTAGTGCTCAGACACAAGGAAGAGTCATCGGGTGAAAGATCATGGTGTTTACAAGATCTATTATGACTTTAGAGTTATCTACATCGATTGGAATCAATTCGGGAACATTCGGATCAAAGGTATGTAGCTTTATTCTTTAGATCTATGTTTTCTATGGTAGTCTTATTGTTTTTTAATATTGGTTTATCTACTGTGATAGATTTAGAGAGCCTAGGATATATTTGCATGCACCCTACATGATCCAGGGCATGGGAACGAAGTAATCTGATGTTCCCAACATGAATGACTTACAGAAGTGCACTCAGTACTCTTGATGTTATTAACTCCTCAAGTTTGTGGATGACATGAACTACTCCGGCTCATAAGCTAAGGTATGCAGATGCTATGAACAACTCAGGGCTATAGATGATATGAATGACTTCGGGTCGTGAGCTTAGGGCCCTAGATGCTATGAATAGATAAGGTTGCAAATGATAGGAATGACTCGGGGTCCCATAAGCTCAAGGCTCTTGATCTTATGAATAGCTCAGGGTTATGGATGGAGAAGCTCAAGGTTATGGTTGATATGAACGACTTAGGGTCCAGTGAACTCAAGGCTCTAGATGTTATGAACAACTCAGGGATGTGGATGATATGAACAATTCTGGGTCATGAGCTTAAGCCTCTAGATGCTATGAATAGCTCAAGGTTATGGATTACATGAACAACTCTAAGTCATGAGCTCATGGCTCAGGATGCTTGAGCAACTCAAAGTTGTGGTTTATATGAATGAATCAGGATCCCATAAGCTCAAGGCTATAGTTGTTATGAGCAGCTCAGGGTTGTGGATGATATGAATGATTCTGGGACATGAGCTCAAGGCTTTAGATTCTATGAACAACTCAAAGCTGTGGATGACATGAACAATTTTAGGTCATGAGCTCAAGGCTCTAGATGATATGAACAACTTGGGGACTTGTGAGCTTTGTATTGGGATTAAGCCCCTAAAAGCAAGACATGATATAACAAAGTTAGACTTAACTATCCCCTTGTTCTCCCTTTGGTGTATTGACGTTGATTTGAGTATTTAACTCTTGTCTCTTACATTGTCCATGACTTAGGTGTAATAAGAGTTGCATAGAAGATACAAGTTATGGGTTCCTTGTAAGTAAATAAGTTGTCCATAGTTGGTTCATAGATTTGGGCAATCCAGTGGAGACTGTAATGCACCACCTCCTAATTGGAGGGATGGCTTGTCTTGACCGTCAGGATGGGTTTCCCATGGTGAGTGCATTAGTGTATGTTATGCACATTGGATAGGACTTATGGTGAATCATGATGCAAGGCTATCAATTGTCATGATTCACCAAGCTACTATACTGCAAGTACTCTCAACCTTGAGACGATATTAAGCCTATGTCAAAATCAACAGGAGGCTTTGACCTATGGGTGAGACCCTAAAGTGGTCATATATCCTTATGGATTGGGTCACTATTGATGGAGATTGGTGGCAATAGGTATTCTCAATAGAGGCACCATGATATCTCATGGGATTGAGACAATGTGTCCCTTTGGGTGATCTAAAGCACATGTGATCATGAAATCTGTGGCCACATGAATTCCTTTACTAGAATTTGACATATGCTCCTTGGAGCTAAAGTATATCATTTGATCACATAATAAGTAGGATCTATAACTCAAGGATTTCAGAGGTAATCTTGATAGGTGATAGCACTACCTTGTTAGATTACAAACACCAATTCATGGGGAGTCTACATGCAGTGGATAGTAGGTCACGGACCTGAGCACTTGGTGTCTCGTTGTAATATACGTAGAGTATTGGAGTGCAGTTAACTCTCTGTAGTGGGATGTTGAGTCAATTTCAGAATTTGATTGTGAGGGAGCCAATACTCCTATGGGTCCTAATGGTCTCTTCTTTGAGCTCATATTCTTTGTTGGCATGGTTTATGAGAGTTAGATGGTTTTTTAGTTCACTTTTGTGCATAAGATCATTTTGGTAAGTATGCAAGGTTGCACAAGGATAAGTGAGTGGTATCTCTAAACCTGGCTAATCGATTAATTAGGCCTTATAGGGTTAATTAATCAATTAGCAACCTTTTTGGATTGTCTAAAGAGAAAATGCTAGCCTCAACCCTTAAGATCTCCACCATCTTAGTGCTTGACACAAGGAAGAGTCATGGGGTGAAGATCATGGTGTTTATGAGATCCATTGGGATTTTTGAGTTATCTATATCAATTTGAATCCATTTGGGAACATTTATATCAAACGTATGTGGCCTTATTCTCTAGATCTAAGTTTACAATGGTATTCATATTGTTTTTTAATACCTATTCATCATTTCCGATAGATTTAGAGAGCTTAGGATAGATTTGCATGCACCCTTCTCGATCTAGGGTATGAAAATGGAGTAATCCGAGGTTGCCAACACTCAGGGCTCTAGATGCTATGAATAGCTTAGGGTTGTGGATTGATTACTACTCAAAAAGTGCTATTTGATAGCTTGTAATTAATCCTTTTAAACACTTTTGAGTAGTAGTTATTGCCTTTTAACCCAATTAGCATGTTAAGGCCCCTTTCAATCAATTCTAATCAAATTGTCTTAAGTTTTGGGGTTTTGATAGCTTTTTGATCACCAAAGCAATATGAGATTGAGGAGAGTTATTTGGAATCCTTGTCAAAGCAATGGGAAGCTCAGAGGTATGAAGAACCAAAGCTTTGAAGCCCTTTTGCCATAAGCAAAGTGGAAATACAAGGAGGGGAAGCAAAGAGAATCCAGCCATGAAGCATTCTTGATGACAGTCATTTCAGCCACTTTTGGAGCACTTTCTGGAGTCCAAATTATGTATGCTATATGTCATTTGAAAGCTTAGGAAGTCAACAATCCAATGCTTCAAACCGTGTTCGATTTGGAGCTGAAATGAGGAAGTTACAGCCTTTGGATGACAACTGCTCCAAGCTGAAGGAAGGCTTCAAAAAAGTGTTGCGAAATCACCATTTTGTTGCGGAATGATTTTGCAGCCTTTTTGCACAGTGCTATGGTTTTCCCCTGAAGTTTCACGCCGCAATGGAAGCCAAACACCACAAGATGAAAGCCAACTTTGCAGCAGTGCGAAATCAGTTGGTTGCTATGAAGAAATTTCGCAGCCTTGTGGTTCATCTGCAAAATTTCGCAGACCTCATTTTTTACCTGCGAAATGGTCCTTAGTGCTTCCTGATATTTGTAACCGACACTTGGAGATATTTTTCATTAGATTTTTGTTGCCTAAATCCCCAAATTCTCCTTGTAAGTCACCAATTATAGGATTCCTTAGCTTTTAAGTTAGGAATTTGGCTAAATATCCATGTAATAGCCATCAATGTAATTTTTAGTATAAATATAGCCCGAAGAGCCTGTTTTGAGGGTGATGAACCTTTTGTAAAAGTTTCAAAGGAAGTAAAATACGGAGCTTGAGCTCTACTTTACCTTCTCAGTTTGATTGTGTTTTTTATTTATTTACTAAGTTATGCACTCTCTAAGGAGTTTTCCCCAGATAATGAGTAACTAAACCTTTTAGTTCCTTGGAGTTAAGGTTGCCGGGAAAGGTTCCAAGTGCAAGAATCAGAAGCTTTGTGGTTTCAGCTATGAATGAAGAGAAAGTGTGTCCCATGAATGGTTTCTACGTTTTTAGTTAACTTAAAACACCTTGGAGTCACCTGGGCCAACACTTGGTAAGGCAAGTGATCTCTAACCATGGAGATGCACTAGTTTACCCCTTGCGAGCCTCTGGTAGGTGACTTCAAGGTAGGATTTTCTAGAATTGCCAACACTTGGTAAGCTTTTGGACTCTAAGGAGACATCCATTAGTTATCTCTTGCGAGCTTGTGAAGAGAAGTCCAAGGTTAAAGATCACCTTGAATGGTAAAGGCTAGTGAGAGGCTCAAACCATTGCAAGTTGCATTAGTGAGAGAATTAAAGCTGAAATCCAATTGAGGGATGCATTTGTGTAGCACCTGTTAGAGAATTGACTTTATGTTAATTCTCTAATGTGAGGAATTGAACCAACTGACCGGAGCTATGCTATTGCATGAGGAACCTCCCCTGTAAACCTGAATCTCCAAGGAATGCTTTTCTTCTTAAGTAATTTTCATCACTTGCTGTGTTGTTAATCTAAGTCCAAACCTTTTTCAACCAAAGTTTATGTTTTATTTCTTAAGCTATTCTTGAAATGAAACAGCATCAATTCACTTTGAATTGGTATCATTTTTAGTTTGAGTACCCTTCCCAGTGAACGATCCTAGAGCCACTATGCTATAGTAGCTTTTTCTTTGCTACCCTAGTTCATGGTGTTGTAGGTTATAAATTTTGTTGATTACTCCCGCCATCAAGGAGCACCAGCTAGACACGAATCAGCTGAGACACCAATTAGGCATGAATCATGGATGATCGGAATGATTTTGGGACTTGAGCTTAAGGCATTAGATGCTATGAAGAGCTCAGGGTTGTGGATGACATGAACAACTCTTGGCCATGAGATTAGGGCCATAAATTATTTGAATAGCTTAGGTCGTAGATGATATGCACATCTCAAGGCCATGGATGAAATGAATGACTCCTGGTTATGAGCTAAGGGCTCTACATGCCATGAGCAACTCAGGATTATAGGTGATATGAATGATTCTAGCTCATGAGCTCAAGGCTCTAGATGTTTTGAACAACTCAGGGTTGTGGATAACATGAATGATTCTAAATTGTAAGCTCTAGGCAATAAATGTTATGAATAGCTTAGGGTTGTGGATGATATGAATAATTGTAGGTCGTGACCTCAAGGATCTAGAAGCTATGAACAACTTAGGGCTATGGATGACATGAATGACTCTGAGTCATGAGCTTAGGGCTTTAAATGCTATGTACAAATTGGGTTGTGAATGATACAAAAGAGTCAGGGTTGTGGATGACATCAACGACTCTGGGTCATGAGCTGAAGGCTTTAGATGTAATGAATGGCTCAAGGCTATGGATGACATTAACGAATCCGGGTCATAAACTTAGGGCTCTAAATGCTATATAAAGCTAAAATTATGGATGCTATAAATGAGTCGGGGTCCCGTAAGCTCAAGGCTCTAGATGTTATGAATTGATCAAGGATGTAAATGCTATGAACAACTCAAGTTGTTGAGTGTGCACAGGTCTCTAAATGTTATAAATAGCTCAAGGTTGTGGATGACATGAGTGACTCTGTGTCATTAGCTAAGGGCTTTAGATACTATAAATAACTCAAGGCTATGGATACCATGAACACTCTAAGTCCGCTCAACCCTCTATATGCTATGAACAACTAAGGGTTGCAAATGATAGGAACAACTTGGAGTCCCGTGAGCTCAAGGCTCTCAAAGTTATGAACAACTTGGGGCTATGGATGGCATGAACGACTGTCGAGAGCTCATGGCTCTAGATGCTATGAGACGCTCAAGGTTGTGGTTGATATGAACAACTCGAGGTCCTATGAGCTATAGGCTCTAGGTGTTATGAACAACTTAAGGTTGTGGATGACATGAATGACTCTGGGTTATGAGCTCATGACTATTTATGGTATTAGTAGCTCAAGGCTGTGGTTGATATGACCAACTCAGGTTCCCATGAGCTCAGCACTCTAGATGCTATAAACAACTCAAGGTTGTGGATGACATGAAAGACTCTAGGTCATGAGCTCAAGGCTCTAAATGTTATATACAACTTAGGTTGTGGACAAAATTAATAACTCGGGTTCATTTGCTCAAGGCTCTAGATGCTATGAACAGCTCAGGGTTGTGGATGACATGAATGACTCTTGGTCGTGAGCTCAAGGCTTTAGATGCTATGAAAGGCTCAGTGTTGTGGATGAGATAAATGACTCCTAATCATAAGCTCTGGGCTCTAACTGTTATGTATAGCTAGAGTTGCGGATGATATGAATGCCTCGGGGTCCTGTGAGCTCAAGGCTCTAAATGTTATGAATTGCTCAGGGCTATAAATGTTATGAATAGTTCAGGCTATTGATGATATGAATGAATCAGGGAAGTGTGCTCAAGCCTCTAGATATTATGAATAGCTTAGGTGATTCGTGTTTCCCAATTGGTGTCTCAGCTGATTCATGTCCAGCTGGTGTTCCTTGATTGAGGGAGTAATCAACAAAATTTATAACCTATATCACCATGCATTAGGATAGCTTTAGCTAATATAGCATAGTGGCTCTAGGATCGTTCATTGGGAAGGGTTTTCAACTCACATCTGATACCAATTCAAAGTTAAATTGGTGCTTTTTCATTTCAAGGTTAGCTTAAGAAAAAACACAAACTTTGGTTGAAAAAGGTTTTGTTTCAAGCTAACTAAAAAGAAAGTAATGGAAATTACTTATGAAGAAAAACATTCCTTGGAGGTTTAGGTTCACAGGGGAGGCTCCTCATGCAAAAACAGAGCTCCGGTCACTTGGTTCATTTCCTCGCATTAGAGAATTAACGTATAGTCAATTCTCTAACCGGTGTTATACAGATGCTTCCCTTTAATGGATTTCAGCACTAATTCCCTCTCACTGATGCAACTTGCAATGGCTTGTGCCTCTCACCTAGCATTTGCCATTCAAGGTGATCATTAACCTTGGACTTCCCTTCTCAAGCTCGCAAGAGATAACTAATGGATGTCTCCTTGGAGTCCAAAAGCTTACCAAGTGTTGGCAATTCTAGAAAATCCTACCTTCAAGTCACCTCCCAAAAGCTCGCAAGAGGTAAACTAATGCATCTCCATGGACGGAGATCACTTGCCTTACCAAGTGTTGGCTCAGGTGAATTGAAGGTGTTTTAAGTTAACTAAAAACATAGATATCATTAATGGGTCACACTTTCTCTTCATTAATGGCTGAAACAACAAAACTACCAATTCTTACATTTGGAACCTTTCCCGACAACCTTAGCTCCCAGGAACTAAAAGCATAGCCACTCATTCTCTGAGGAAACTTCCTCAGAGCTTGTTTGGCTAGTAAGAAAAATTAAACAAATATATACAATCAAAACGAGTAGGTAAGGCAAAGCAAAGGCTCTGAATTTTACTTCCTTGAAAAACTATACAAAGTTCTCAGAGAATAAGCTTCCATCTCCCTTTTTAATGGAAGCTTACAAGCATTAAATACGGGTTTATTTACCCTTTGTTCTTGTTTAAAGACTAAGGAATCCTATGATAGGTGGGTTACAAGGAGAGTTTGGGGATTTAGACATCAAATATCTAAAGCAAAAAAATCTCAAAATGTCGATCGCGAATATCAGGAAGCTTCAGGAGAATTTCACATCCGTACAAGAGGGCTGTGAAATTTCATAGCATGAAGGACACCATTTCGTAGCCTAAGGCTGATTTCGCAGTCGCCCTCTAGTGATTTCGCAGCCCTGTGAAATTTACCTTCAGCTTGGAGTGATCGGCTTCCAATGGCTGTAACTCCTTCATTTTAGCTCCAAATTGTGCACCATTTGAAGCATTGGATTTCTAACTTCACAAGCTTCGAAACAACATATAGTATGCATAAATTGAACTTCAATAAGTGCTCCAAAAGTGGCTGATAGTGACTATCCTCTAGAATGCTTCATGGTAGATTTCTCTTTGCTTCCCCTCCTTGCATTCCGGATTTGCTTATGGAAAAGGACTTTAAAGCTTCAAAGCTTTGGTTCTTCATGTTTCTGAGCTTTCCATTGCTTTGCCATGGATTCCAAAGAACTCTCCTCACTTTTGGATTGCTTTGGTGATCAAATTACTAACAAAAACACCAAAACTTACACAAAGTGATTAGAAATTATTGCAAAGGTCTTTAATATGTTAATTGAGTTAAAAGGTAATAACTACTACTCAAAAGTGTTTAAAAGAGTTAATTACAAGCTATCAAATAGCACTTTTTGAGTAGTAATCACTCCCCCCAACCGACATATTGCTAGTCCCTTAGCATTGAAGGAGAGAAAATGTACTAAAAAGTAATATACTTCCAAAAAAATTGAAGTGTCATGATGATCAAACTCTCACATGGAACATCAAAGAAATATAAGCTCAAATTTCAACAAGAGTTATCAAGTACTTTGCTAAACACAATTCATAAAGAGAAGGCATTATGCAAATTGAAGCTTTAAAATCATTTCCACTTCCAAAGGACCAAACCTTACTCTTCCACAAAAATCTAAGTGTTACTTGATAGTTTCCAAATATAGTATGTTGAACTAATCTCTCCCCCCAACCTAGTTCTTTTTCAACACTTAGCAAACTGACCAAATTCAATAGGCTAAGAACGCACCCTTTTGTTTCACCATTTTTTTTCATTAGAAGAGTACAAGGCTTAAGGGTATTCTTTTCTAAATTGTCCATGTAACGGGGGTCCATCGATGACTCCCAACCAATTAAGGTTTAGGGCATCAAGCTTTAAGGATCTTTCAACCACTAACTCCTCAGATTTTATCCCAGACTTTTGAGAATGAATTTTAATACCCAAGCACCTACAGTATGTTAAACTCCACCTATTCACCCTTGTAACAAGCATTGAGGTCGGTGACTCCCAACCAATGAAGGCTTAGGGCACCAGGTTTTAAAGATTTTCACCATATACCCCTCAGACCTTGCTCGGGTTTCAAAGGCAAGTAAACACATTTTTTTTTTCAAAGGCTCATTGGCCTTTTATAAGGTGTCCCAACACTATTAAATGAGGTCAAAGGTACCAAGTCTAAATTTCCTAAGTCAAGAGGGAAATAGTTTTTCATCATATAATCGGAACCTATTGTGCACAGTGTGTGAATAGCTTAAAGTGGAAGAACTAAGGTTGAATTCAATAGAAGTTTCAGCAATTCATCAACTTTAGTAAGCATAATACAAACTCTAAGTCAAGTGAAAAACAAAAGTTCAATTTCTCCCATTTTAATTTGAAAATTTTTCCTTAGAAACCATGGAGATTAGAATAAAAACTTTTTTAAAAAAATTTTAAAATTAAACCAAAAATCAACTAGATTACCAAAATAACTTAGCATAAATAACAAAAAACTTCCTTCCTCAACTGTCCCCCCCAACCAATCTGAACATTGTCCTCAATGTGGCGTGAGCGATTGAGACTATAGGGAAGAAGTGGTACCTCCTGAGTGATATCAATTTCGAGTATTGATTGAAGAAACCACATGTTTCAAAAAGAATAAAAGATATGAATAGAGAAAATAAGAATAAAATAATGCTAAGAGTGATAAAAAAGTGATAGATTTGTATTACTTTAATTCATGTGAGTACAAAATGAAAGCAAGTAATACAAATAATCCTAGTATATATAAAACCAAAAGCATGGGATTTCATAAAAGACATGCATAAACGAAAGACATCATCAAAATAGATATAAAAGAAACTATCAAAATGATCAAATAGTGGGTGGATGATGTTGTGGAGATGATGGCTCAGCTGTCTCTGCCTCTCTTGTAGGAGGCTCCTCAGGAGGCATAGGCTGATCAACAAAAGGAGGGGCCTGTGATGGCTCTGGTGGGCTAGGAATGGCATGCTCAGGAGCTTATATAATGCCGAGATGACGCTGAATCTGCCTCAGGATGGCAATGTGCTGGGTCTGAGTGGCAACAATCTACTCCTGATGAGCACGAAAGGTTGTGATCTGCTGAGTAAGGATGCTCTGAGAAGTGGCCAATGCCCGGAAAGTGTGGCATAGGCCTCTATACTCGATAATGGGTATAGCTATCCTTGGCTCAGCTGAAGGAGATGGCTCTGATGTGGACGGAATAATAGGGGGAGGCTGTGGTGTGCCCTGAGGAGCAGAGGGTGGAACCTCTGGTATATGCTCGGTAGGGGCCACTACAGGGGCAGGTGGCTGAGTCTCAGTAGGTATGTCAACTGGCTGCTCTGGATGCTCTGGTCCAACTGGTGCTCCCTGGTTTACACCACCATAAGCTGTCATACTAGTCCATTTGTCGAGAGTGAAAATCTCTCGACAAATACGTCTACGCTCATGCTGAGGCTCTGTTGGATATCCCAAGTGCTCCAATATATGGCATAATAGTCTGGGGAAGAGGAGTGGAATGGCGTCTGCTCGGAGCAGCTTCTTTCGATGCACCTTCTCTTCAAAGTATAGAAGAGCAGCCATGATGAGATGATGAGGGCCAAAGAAGTATCCCTCAGAGATCTTATACAAAGCTTCCAACAACACTCCTCTCCTCTGCACCCAATGCTGAAGTGGGAAAATGTTATGGTGGAGGAGTGCATCAATGAAGAACATGCTGGGGGGAAGCTCCTTTCTCAAGATGTAATGGCTTGAGGATGCCCCTCTGGACAGAGTATGAACGATGTCACTTTATGAAGGGTGAGTCCAGGCTCGAAAATCCTCTAAACGTGCTGGATCATAAGGGACATGGAGTGCCTCTGCTATATGTCGAGCTCCCAAAATACCATGGCGTCCGTCTATGGTAAAATGGATGACTGTAGGATCCCGGACCTGGTTTGTGGTCATGGACTGATAGAAGTCCAATGCCACACGGGGATAGAAAAAATCCATACGAGTCAGCAAATGCTCCATATGATACCTCTGTAGCAGATGAAAGGACTCCCTGAGCTCAAGCTGAATTCTGAAAGTAGCTATGTCGAAACAGAGCTCAGAGTGGAATGGCCTTGCTCTGCAATCCAGATTTCCTTCAATTGGTGGTTGTGTGACCATGGGGCTTCTGATACCTACCTCAGGAGTCATGCTTGAGGGAATTTGAGATTCTCTTGTTAGTGTCTAAGATGGTTGAGGCTCTTGGCAGGTGGTGGAAACTTTTTGGCAGGCGGTGGAGATGGCGTAGGCTCTGATTCAGGCTCCGAAGATGACTCTGTCATATCAATTGGCTCAGAGACCTTGGCTTTCTTCTTTGGGGGACCGGTACCTAATTTTTGGCCTCTGGAAGAGCTTGCTCTGGCGATGGTAAGTGATCTCCTTGTACTATAGCGCCTGGACAAAGGACTGATGGGCGCGTCCTGGATCGGAGGTGGGACGAGGCGAGGTCATGGCGACTCGAAAGTGGAATCTTGGACAAGCGTGTCTCTTGGGATTCTCAGGCGAGTCGATGGGGACGAAGACTTAGCACCTCGTGTTCTGGCCATGGCGGTGTCAGTGAAAATAGTCGGAGATGCGCGCGACTTGCTCATGCGGAGAAGACAAACGGGAGGGTGCTCTGGCTTGGCTCCTCTTGGTACCTTTTTGAAGTTCAAATGACGGTTTAGAATAGGAAAAATGGAATTTATACCATTTAAAAGGATGCCAAGGGTCACTGTTCCTTTTTGCAGCAAATGGGACTTTTTGCAGTGAGAGGGCATGGATTTCGTAGTTGGAGGGCGTTTTCGCAGAAGAGGGCAATTCGGCAACATTTTTGCAGCCCTCGCAGCTGCGAAACGGGCGTACGATGCTGCAAAGTGGTACTCGTGTGCCAAAGGGTGGTTTCGCAGCTGCAAAACACCCTTCGAAATAGCGTCTCGGCTGCGAAATGGTAGGTCTCAAGGCGTGAAAATTTCGCAGCCATTTCGCAGTTCCGAAACGGGTGTACTTGGCTGCGAAATGGCACTCGTGTGCCAAGGGGCCTTTTCATAGAGGGCGCTAGGCAGTTGCGAAATGGTTTCGCAGTGGAAATCGATTTTCGCAATGAGGAGGGGGATTTTAGCAGCGGCTCCTGAGGGTTGTGAATATTTTTTGCAGCGAGAGGCGATTTTCACAGCGGGCCTTTTTAGGCTGCGAAATCTCGCAGACCATGCTCTCTCCTTGCTTTTGAGCTCCTTTTGATTCCTAGCTTCCTTCTTTCAATTTCCTTGCAATTTCTCCTGATTTTGATCATTCAAAAAGATTAAGTTACATACAATTAACATAATTTAAGACCAAAATTAAAATCAAAATAATTTACAAAGCTTATAAATTAACATAATTAAACAAAAATATGGACTTTGGTGAAACCAAGTCCATCTAACCCTTCTCTGATCAGGCTTTTTGTGGCTCAAGGAGGTTGATTTCCTCCTTTTCTTACTTGAATGGCTCAATGAATGGCTTGAGACAATGACCATTGACTTTAAAGATGTCTGTGCCATTGGAATTCAATAATTCCACCACTCCATTGAGATACACTTGGTGAATAATGAAGGGACCTATCCACCTTGACTTGAGCTTCCCAGGAAAGATATGGAGCCTTGAGTCATAGAGTAAGACTCTTTGTCCTTTTCGGAATTCTTTGTTGGAGATTAGTTGATCATGCCACCTCTTCATCCTCTGTTTTGCAACTTTGGAATTGATGTAAGCATCATTTCTTAATTCCTCCATCTCATTAAGGTCTAAGCACCTCTTTGCCCTGGCCCTTATTAAGTCCATGTTCAACCTCTTGATTGCCCACCAAGCCTTATATTCAACTTCCACAGGGAGATGGCATGCTTTGCCATAGACTAGACGATAGGGAGACATGCCAAGAATAGTCTTATAAGTTGTTCTATATGCCCATAATGAATCATGAAGCTTAATAGACCAATCTTTTCTGCTTGTGATCACCACCTTCATCACTATGTTCTTGATTTCCTTGTTTGCTAACTCCACTTGCCCAGAAGTTTGAGGGTGATAAGGTGTAGCTACCTTATGCTTCACTCCATACTTGGCTAATAGGGTTTCAAACGGTTTGTTGCAAAAATGAGTACCTCCATCACTGATTATGGCCTTGGGCACAATAGAAAGGATGGCCAGAGACTCTCTCTAGCACTTGATCAATAAACGGGAGTGGAAAATGATATTTCCTTGTCACATCATTCAATTTCCTATAGTCAATACACACCCTCCAACCTGAAGTGAGGCATGTAGCAATTTCTTCTCCTTTTTCATTTTGAACCACAGTAATCCCTGACTTCTTTGGTACCACTTGAGTAGGACTCACCCAAGGGCTGTCATATATGGGATAAATAATACCTGCTTGAAGTAACTTCAGCACCTCAGCTCGCACCACTTCTTGTAAATGAGGATTGAATATTCTTTGAGGTTGACGAATTGGTTTAGCTTCTTCCTCCATATATATGTGATGTGTACAAACCAAAGGACCGATTCCTTTCAAGTTAGATATTTTCCATCTTATTGATTTCTTACACCTCTTGAGAACTTCAAGTAGAGAAATCTCCTGATGAGTAGTAAGAGATGAAGATATAACAACAGGGCATTGGTTATTTTCTTCCAGGTACGTGTATTTCAACTCCATGGGCAGAGGTTTTAAATTGAGCTTTGGGATCTCTTCCTTAACAGCTTCTTGTGCCTCCTCTTTATTGAATAAAGGTAGAATCACTTCTTTCCTCCTCCAACCTTGTAGAGTAACAAGCACATCAGCGGGTTCAGACAACCCTTCATCAAGATCCTCAAGACTTTCATCCAACCTGTCTTGCATATTCTGATTACAATTCTCCTCCACTAGAGTGTCAATAATGCATACCTCTTCTGGACCTTCTTCTTCTTTCGGAGTGATTAGCTTCTTAGACATATAAAAGATATTAAGTTCAAGTGTCATGTTGCCAAAAGTGAGTTGCATAAGTCCATTCCTACACTTGATGATTGCATTTGAAGTAGCAAGAAATGGCCTTCCAAGGATGATAGGAACATAATTAGCTTCCTTAACAAAAGGATCAGTATCAAGAACAACAAAATCTACTGGATAGTAGAAATTATCAACTTGAACTAAGACATCTTCAATTATCCCCCTTGGAATTTTCACTAATCTATCAGCTAAAGATAGAGTGATTGATGTTGGCGTCAATTCACCAAGTCCCAATTGCGTGTAGACAGAGTATGGTAGCAAATTCACACTTGCTCCCAAGTCTAACAAAGCTTTTTCCACTACCTTTCCTCCAATCATGACTGAAATGGTAGGACATCCCGGATCTTTGTACTTCAAAGGAGACTTGCATTGTATGATGGCACTTGTTCAGTCAAGAAGGCTTTCTTATTCACATTCAACCCTCTTTTGATAGTACATAGGTCCTTTAGGAATTTTGCATATGTTGGAACTTGCTTAATCATATCCAGCAATGGAATATTGACCTTCACTTGCCTTAATACTTCAAGGATTTCTGATGCATTTCTGATCCCCTTTTTCCTATGCAAAGCTTAAGGAAAAGGTGGAGATGTGTGTTTCTTCATCAGTTCTTCCTTAATAAGCTCTTTTTCTGGATTTGCATTCACTGTTGAATCATGGTCCTCTTTCCCTTCACATCAATCTTTCTTCTTTCCTTTCATTTCCTCCATCATCTTCGTCTCTTCTTCTTCCTCCTCTTCAACATGTGGCTTGGGTGTTGGTGACTCAACCTTTTTACCACTCCTTAGAGTGATCAAGGCTTTGACATCTCTCACCTGTGAAGATTCTCCCTCATGAGTTTCCACTTCATGGATACCCTTGGGGTTTTGGTGAGGTTGAGAAGGAAATCTACCCTTCTTTTGCACTGTGTTCAAATTAGTGAGCCTTGAGATTGAGTATTGGAGATTATCTATCTTCTGAGATAAGTCATTTTGCATCCCATCCATCCTTTTATTCAAAGTATTCTCTACATTGTCAATTCTTTGACTGAGTTCAGCATTGATTGATTTTTGGTCTCCAACAAAATCTCCCACAACCTTGTTGAGATTCACTATTGCTTGTTCAAGACTTGAAGCTTGTTAAGATGGTTGAGCCGGCTGTTGGTACTGAGGTGTTCTTGGCTTCCATGAAAAATTTGGATGATTCCTCAAAATTGAGTTGTAAGTAATGGCATACAAAGCATTGTTATTGGGCTTGAATTGTCCAATGACATTTGCTTGATCTCCAAACATTTCTTTAGCAATTGGAATTGTAGGGCACTCCTCCACCAGGTGTTCATAAGATTGAAAAATAGAACATGGCTTTACTTGCACTGGTGTTTCAGCAACAGCTTGCACTTCATGCATCTTTTTCAGTTCTAGCTCCTCCAATCTTCTTGTCATAGCTGCAAATTTTGCTTTCATATCAACATCTTCATTCAAGGTGTACATCCCAGCCTTAGCATGAAAAGCATTGGGTTGAGACTTCATCTTTCCCACTTCTCCTCTATTCGGTTCATCCCATCCCCTTGAGACTTCAGCTACATAACTCAAGAAATCCATAGCTTCCTCAGGATTCTTACTCATGAAATCCCCTCCACACATTGTTTTGAGGAGCTGCTTCATTGAGGAAAACATACCATCATAGAAATAACTCACCAACAACCATGTATCAAAACCATGGTGAGGACAAGCATTAATGGCTTCCATGTATCTTTCCCAACACTTGTAGAATTTCTCATTCTCTTTAGCTAAGAAGTTTGAAATTTGCCTTTTCAAGCCATTTGTTTTGTGAGTAGGAAAAAACTTCTTGAGGAATTCAGCTTGTAAATCAGTCCAAGTATGGATACTCATTGGCCTTAAAGAATTAAGCCAAATTGTGGCCTTATCCTTTAAAGTAAAAGGAAATAGCTTAAGCCTCATCAAGTCGATTGAAGCTCCTCCATCTCAGAATGTATTACAAACTTCTTCAAATTCCTTATTATGTGCGTAGGGATTCTCACTTTCCATTCCATGGAAAGTTGGTAGAAGTGGAACAATATGGGGTCTGATTACTAGCTACTCTATAGGGGGCACTATACATGATGGTGCACTCATACGAGGTGGATGCATGCGGTCCCTCATTCATCTGAATTCATTGGGATTGTCTTAATGACCATGGTGACTATGCTGATCTTCAGGTGTAGTTTCCATGATGTTCAAGCTCAATTCCAACTCCTTGTTATGAGGTGTTTCACGTTTATAAGCCTTCCTCCACTATCTCGTATCCAATTTGGCATACACAACTAGTATCAACTATAACAAAAAAACAAAAACAGAGGAAAACAAAAAAAAAAACAAGACTACCGAAAAGACTTAGATTAACTAGAACTAAATTAAAAGTTATGTTAGAATATGAACAAATAAAAGAAACAATAAAAAGAGCTAGTGAAATGAAAGAAAATTCACCAAACTTGTGATGAAAACCACAAGTACGCTGAAATAATATCACTGTGAAGTTGGCACCTTCCCCGGTAATGGCGCCATTTGTTTCGTGTTTCCCAATTGGTGTCTTAGCTGATTCATGTCCAGCTAGTGTTCCTTGATTAAGGGAGTAATCAACAAAATTTATAACCTATATCACCATGCATTAGGATAGCTTTAGCTAATATAGCATAGTGGCTCTAGGATCGTTCACTGGGAATGGTTTTCAACTCACATCTGATACCAATTCAAAGTTAAATTGGTGCTTTTTCATTTCAAGGTTAGCTTAAGAAAAAACACAAACTTTGGTTGAAAAAGGTTTTGTTTCAAGCTAACTAAAAAGAAAGTAATGGAAATTACTTATGAAGAAAAACATTCCTTGGTGGTTTAGGTTCACAGGGGAGGCTCCTTATGCGAAAACAGAGCTCCGGTCACTTAGTTCATTTCCTCGCATTAGAGAATTAACATATAGTCAATTCTCTAACCGGTGTTGTACAGATGCTTCCCTTTAATGGATTTCACCACTAATTCCCTCTCACTAATGCAACTTGCAATGGCTCGTGTCTCTCACCTAGCATTTGCCATTCAAGGTGATCATTAGCCTTGGACTTCCCTTCTCAAGCTCGCAAGAGATAACTAATGGATGTCTCCTTGGAGTCCAAAAGCTTACCAAGTGTTGGCAATTCTAGAAAATCCTACCTTCAAGTCACCTCCCAAAAGCTCGCAAGAGGTAAACTAGTGCATCTCCATGGACGGAGATCACTTACCTTACCAAGTGTTGGCTCAGGTGAATTGAAGGTGTTTTAAGTTGACTAAAAACATAGAAATCATTAATGGGTCACACTTTCTCTTTATTAATGGCTGAAACAACAAAACTACCAATTCTTGCATTTGGAACCTTTCCCGACAACCTTAACTCCCAGGAACTAAAAGCCTAGCCACTCATTCTCTGAGGAAACTTCCTCAGAGCTTGTTTGGCTAGTAAGAAAAATTAAATAAATATATACAATTAAAATGAGTAGGTAAGGCAGAGCAAAGGCTTTGAATTTTACTTCCTTGAAAAACTATACAAAGTTCTCTAAGAACAAGCTTCCGTCTCCCTTTTTAATGGAAGCTTACAAACATTAAATACGGGTTTATTTACCCTTTGTTCTTGCTTAAAGACTAAGGAATCCTATGATAGGTGGGTTAAAGGAGAGTTTGGGGATTTAGACATCAAATATCTAAAGCAAAAAAATCTCAAAATGTCGATCGCGAATATCGGGAAGCTTCAGGAGAATTTCGCATCCGTGCAAGAGGGCTGTGAAATTTCACAACATGAAGGACACCATTTCATAGCCTAAGGCTGATTTCGCAGCCGTCCTCTAGTGATTTCACAGTCCTACGAAATTTGCCTTTAACTTGGAGTGATCGGCTTCCAATTACTATAACTCCTTCATTTCAGCTCCGAATCGCACAACATTTGAAGCATTGGATTTCTAACTTCCCAAGATTTGAAATGACATATAGTATGCATAAATTGAACTCCACGAAGTGCTCCAAAAGTGGTTGACAGTGACTGTCCTCTAGAATGTTTCATGGTAGATTTCTCTTTGCTTCCCCTCCTTACATTCCGGATTTGCTTATGGCAAAGGACTTTAAAGCTTCAAAACTTTGGTTCTTCATGTTTCTAAGCTTTCCATTGCTTTGCCATGGATTCCAAAGAACTCTCCTCACTCTTGGATTGCTTTGGTGATCAAATTACTAACAAAAATACCAGAACTTACACAAAGTGATTAGAAATGATTGCAAAGGTCCTTAATATGTTAATTGAGTTAAAAAGTAATAACTACTGCTCAAAAGTGTTTAAAAGAGTTAATTAAAAGCTATCAAATAGCACTTTTTGAGTAGTAATCATTAGGGCTATTGATGATATGAACAACTCTAGGTTATGAGCTGAAGGCTTTAGATGCTATGAATAACTGAGGGATATTGTTGATAAGAATGACTTGGGGTCTCGTGAGCTTAAGTCTCTCAATGTTGGGAATAGCTCGGGGTTATGGATGACATTAATGACTTTGGGTCATGAGCTCACGACTATAGGTGCTATGAGCAACTTAAGGTTGTGGCTTATATGACCGACTCGGGGTCCTATGAGCTCAAGGCTCTAAATGATATGAACAACTCAGGAATGTGAATGAAATGAACGATTCTGAGTCATGAACTCAAGGCTCTAGATGCTATGAACAACTCAGAGCTATGGATGACATGAATGACTCTAGGTCATGAGCTCAGGGCTCTAAATGCTATATACATCTTGGGCTATGGGTGATATGAATGACTCAGGGTCTTGCGCTTAAGGCTCAGTTGTTATGAACAGCTAAGGGATGCAGATGATATGAACGATTTGGGGACTTGTGGGCTTAGGGCTTCAGATGCTATGAGCAGCTCAAGTCTGTCAATGACATTAATGACTCTGAGTCATGAGCTCATCACTTTAGATGCTATGAGCAGCTCAAGGTTCTGGTTGATATGACTGACTCGAGGTCCCATGAGCTCAGGGCCCTAAATGCTATGAACAACTAAGGCACGTGAATGATTTGAATAGTTTTGAGTCATGAGCTTACGACTCTAGATGCTATGAATAGCTTAGGGCTATGGATGACCTGAACAACTCTCGGTCGTGAGCTCAAAGCTCTAAATTCTATGTACAACTAGTATTGTGGATTACATGAACGACTCAGGGTCGGGTGCTCAAGGATCTAGGTGTTATGAAAATTTTAGGGTTATAGATCATATGGATGATTTTGGATCTTGAGATCAAGCCTCTAGATGCTATGAATAGCTTGAGGTTGTGGATGACATGAACAACACTGGGTCATGAGCTCAGAGCTATAAATGCTTAGAACAGCTCAGGCAGTTAATGATATAAGTAACTTAAGGTCTTGAGCTCAAGGCTTTAAATGCTATGAATAGGTTAGGGTTATGGATCTCATGAACAACTCATGGTTGTGGATGTAATGAACGAATTTGGGTCATGAGCCCAAGGTTCTAAATGCTACGTACTGCTAAGACTATGGATGATATGAACAACTCGGAGTTGGTGTGCTCAAGGCTCTATATGCTATGAACACTTCAAGGTTGTGGATGACATGAACAACTCCTGTTTGTGAGCTCAAGGGTCTAAGTGATATGAAAAGCTTAGTGTTGTGGATGAGATTAACGACTTTAAGTAATGAGCTCAGGCTCTAAATGCTATGTACAACTAGAGTTGTGGATGGTATGAATGACTCGGTGCCCCATGAGCTCATGCCTCTACATGTCATGACTAGTTCAAGGTTGTAGATGACATGAACAACTCCGGGTAGTGAGGTCAGGGTTCTAGAGGCTATGAACAGCTTAGGGCTATGGATGATATGAAACGACTCGAGGTCTCGTAAGCTCAAGACTCTAGAAACTATGAATAACTAAGGGTTGCAGATGATATCAATGACTCTAGGTCGTGAGCTTTGGATTCTAAATATTATGTACAACTAGGTTTATGGATGATATGAATGACTCGAGGTCATGTGCTTAAGGATCTAGATGTTATTGACAACTCAGTGTTGTGGATGACATGAACTACTCAGAGGTCATGAGCTCAGGGCTCTAGATGTTATAAACAGCTCAGGTCTGTGGATGATATGAACGACTTATGGTCCCATGAGCTCAATCCTTTAGATGTTATGGCAACTCAGGGATATGGAAAATATGAACGATTCTAGGTCATGAGCTCAAGACTGTAAATGTTTTAAACTATTAAGGGTTGTAGATGACGTGAACAACTCTAGATTGTGAGCTCAAGGATTTAGATACTATGAACTGCTTAAGGTTGTGGATGATATGAGTGACTCGAGGTCATTAGCTCAAGGCTCTAGATGTTATGGACAACTTAAGGTTGTGGATGATATGAACGATTTTGAGTCGTGAGCTCAAGACTCTATATACTGTGAATAGCTAAGGGTTATGGATGACATGAACGATTCTGGGTCTTGAGTTCAAGGCTTTAGATGCTATGAATAGTTGAGGGCTATAGATGACATGAATGACTCCAAGTCGTGAGATAAAGGGTATAGATATTATGAACAACTCAGGGCTATGGATGACATGAACAACTCCAATTTGTGAGCTCACGACCCTAGATGTTATGAACAACTCAGGGCTTTGGGTGAAATGAACGAATCTTATTCATGAGCTTAAGGTTGTGGTTGATATGAAGGACTCGGGGTCCTGTGAGCATAGGGCTCTAGATGTTATGAATAAATCGTAGGGTCCTATGGAGCTGATGCATCTATGGTGGCCTTCTGAGTGGGTTGGATCAGGACTTTGACCTCTGCTTTGGTAGTCTCCTTAGGTGTCATAGTCTCCTCAGTTGGAGCTCTTAGTTGGAGCTATGGGCTCTGATGGTTTTAGGGAGGTCAGAAATGAAGTGAGAGGCTTCGTGTGTGTGATCCCAAGGTGTGCGGGGCTTTCCTCTTCAGATGCATGGTCGCGGGGCTCTATTGGCATTTTCGCAACTTCCCTTGGCTTTGTAAGGTGTTTTCGCAAACCTCCCCCCATTTCACAAGTCAATTTCGCAACCTCAAGGCCATTTCGCAACTTGGAGGTGATTTCGCAGCCATTTCGAAGCCCAAAGGTGATTTCACAGCCAAAGGTCATTTTCGTAGCCAAGGGGCATTTTCACAGCCCATTTCGCAGCTGCGAAATGGGGTTGGGGGGCTGTGAAATGGCACTCATGTGCCAAAGGGGTGTGTTGTAGCTGCGAAAATTGTAGCATGGGAAGGCTTGGGCTGCGAAATGATTTCGCAGTGGAGGGCCTTTTTTGCAGCGAAACCTTGATTTCGCAAAGGGGGGTCTTGTGGCTGCGAAATGATTTCACAGAGGAGGGGCATTTTCACGGGGGGTTATTTTGGGCTGCGAAATTTCGTAGACCACTGAATTTTCTTGGTTTTGAGCTCCTTTTGGCTCCCTAAGACGATGCTTCACCTCTTTTGCAATTCCTCCTAAATTTGATCATTCAAAAACAAATTAAAATTAAAGCATTTGAAATCAAAATTAAAATAAGTAATAAAATAAAACAAAAAGATATGGACTAGCTAATCTTTAGAAAGACTAAGTCCATAAAAAAATTTGGTCCTGATTCAGCTTGCCTGGATCCGATATGAAGTTTGCATCTCTCACTTGAAACTTGCTTTGTATGATTTTGCCATACAAAGTTTGGGGAAAAGGTGGAGGCATGTGTTTCTTCATCATTTCTTCCTTGATGACTATCCTTTGTGGTTCTTCATCTAATTCAAGATCATAGTCATCTTTCTTTGTACTTTTCCCCTTTTTCTTTCCTTTGATTTCCTCCCTCTTCTTTCTCTGCTTTACTCTCTTCATCATGCTCTAGCTTGGATGTGGGCACATCAACCTCTTTACCACTCCTCAAAGTGATAACCATTTTAACTTTCTTCACCATTGAAGATTCTCCCTTTTGAGTCTCCACTTCATGGATACCCTTGGAATTTTTATAAGGTTGAGAAGAAAAGTTTCCTTTCTCTTGCACTGTGTTGAGGTTGGCAAACCTTGAGATTGAATATTGGAGATTATCTATCTTCTGAGATAGATCATTTTGCATTCCATCCATCCTTTTATTCAATAAACTCTCTACACTGTCAATTCTTTGACTGAGCTGAGCATTGATGGATTTCTGAGTTCCAAAAAAATCTCCCATGACCTTGCTAAGATTCACCATAGCTTGTTCAAGGTTTGAGGCTTGCGGAAGTGCTTGAGTAGGTTGCTAGTACTGAGGTGGCTGTGGTTTCCAAGAGAAATTTGGATGGTTCCTCCAATTGGAATTGTAGGTGTTGTAATCACCAAACATTTCCCTCATTGCTAGAATGGTAGGACACTTTTCCACCAAGTGCTCATAAGATAGACAAATGGCACAAGGCATAGCTTGCAATGGTGTTTGAGAGATGGCTTGCACTTCTTGCATCTTCTTCATTTCTAGCTCTTCCAATCTCCTTGCCATAGCTGCAATCTTTGCCTTCATCTCTATGCCGTTGATGCGACTCATGGTAGCTTAGCTTTAAAGGCGTATCAACAAAATTTATACCTTAAATACTATTACTAAAGTAGCCAAGCTACTATAGCATAGTGGTTCTAGGATCGTTCACTGGGAAGGGTTTTCGCAAACACAAGTGATATTCAAATTAGGAAAATAGGTGATTTTCTTATGGATGTTAGCTTTAAAAGAAGATGTAAATGTTTTAGAAAGATTTAAACTAATTTAAGCTAACATTAAAGACTAAAATGAAAGGGTGTAAAAACAAGTTTCTCAAAGATAGGATAGCTATGCTCTGGCTCTTATGCAAATTGGAAATCTTAGGATAGGCTCCTCGCGTTGGGGTTGCAACTATGGTGATGCTTGCTTCCCGAACCGGTATGGATTTAGCAAATCAAGTTTTAATCCTTTAAAATGGCAAAACAGATGGTAGTGAATTTCATCAATGGTTATTCACTTAGACTTCCTTTGAATGGCTCGTAAGAGATAACTAATGGTTTAAAGCCAAAAGCTTACCAAATATTGGCAACTCAAAGTCATTCCAGGTGATAAACTCACCTTTCAATGGCCATTGAAATTGGTTTTAATGGATTAATGCAAAACTTGGAATTGAAAACCTCACCTTCCAATAGCTCGTAGGAGATAACTAATGGATAGAAATCCAAAAGCTTATCAAGTATTGGCCGTTGGAAGTTGTCCAAAGGAAATAAAAACCAAACTTTGCATTAATGAACCATTAATGAAAAACGACTACCTTACCTTCCGGGTGCGAGAAATTTCCATGGGATTGCATCCAAGCCATCACATAACATCCATACTTTGAGAAACTTAAAGGTTTTAGCCAATCATCCTCTGAGGAAAAGTCCTCAGAGGCTGTTTGGCTACTAAGAAAATAGAAATGGGGAAGAACAGGAGAGAGAGAAAAACAGAGCTTTATATATTTCTAAGTTAATGTACAGAGGATCGATCCCCCAACCATCCATTCCAATCCCCCCTTTCTAGATATGTTGTGCACCTCTATATATAGCAAAATTACAAGATAAAGCCTTATGATGGCTGAATACAAGGTTACAAAAGGAATTTACATGAGAAAATATCAAGCTAAAAATATCTGGGAAGTCGGTGGTGCGTGCGTGGAGAAACAGAGGAAATTTGGCATTTTCGCAAGGTGAATTTCTCCTTGCGAAATTTCGCAATGTTGCGAAATGGCAAAATTTCGCACCATGAGGAAAATCCCCTTGCGAAATTTCGCAAAGAGAAATTCACCTTGCGAAATTTTCGCAAGGTTTGATGCAGTTGTCTTCCGAAGGCCATATCTTCCTCATTTCAGCTCCAAATTGTATACAGTTTGAAGCGTTGGATTCTTGACTTCCTGATCTTTGAAATGGTATATAGTATGTAGAAAATGGACTTCGGAAAGTGCCCCAAAAGTGCGAAAGAAGACTGTAGTTGCTGTCCTCTGTTTTCCTCTTCTCCATTGTTCTTGTTTGTGCTCGTGTTTCCACTTGAAATTCAAGCCTGTACTTCCAAAATCCTTGCTTTAACTTGTCCAAGTAGCTCCTCCATCATTTGGCATGCTTGAATTGATTCATAAGCTGATAAAAACATGTAAACTTGCCACAAAATGGTTAAAACCAATTACTAAGGACCTTAATGAATTAATTGGGTTAAATGAATATGATTACTACTCAAAGGTGCTTAAAACCATTATAATTAGGTCTACAAAATAGCACTTTTTGGTAGTAATCAGCCGTCATTCAAAATATACATCTCACCCTTAGCATTAGGTTGAGACGTCATTCTTCCCATATCTCTAGCATTTGGTTCATCCCATCCTCTTGAAACTTCAGCCACATAACTCATGAAGTTCATGGCTTCCTCTACTATCTCGTATTCAATATGGCATGCACAACTAGCAATTTGAGAATAAAAAACAGAGAAAACAAAACAAAAGAAAGAAAAATTCTAGAGAAGAAAAAAAAAATTATTAAGATTAACTAAAAGCTATATTAAAATATGAACAAAGAAAAATAAACAAATAAAAAGAGTTAGTAAAAAGAAAAGAAAAGTCACCAAACTTGTGATGAAGATCATAAGTACTCTGGAAAGGTGATATCACTGTAAAGTGGCACCATCCCCAACAACGGCCATTTGATTCGTTCCCTAATTGGTGTATCAGCTGATTCATGTCCTCTCAATGGTCCCCGACAACGACGCCATTTGATTCGTGCCCAGCTGGTGTTCCTTGATTGCGGTCCTTAGATGGGAATAATCAACAAAATTTATAACCTATTACACCATGTACTAGGATAGCCTCAACTAGCATAGCATAGTGGCTCTAGGATTGTTGACTGGGATGAGTTTTCACTTCACAATTGATATTAATTCAAAGCTGAATTGGTGCTTTTTCATTTCAAGGTTAGCTTTAAAAGAAAACATAATCTTTGGTTGAAAAAAGATTGGTTTTAAGCTAACCAAAATAATAGTAACTGAAATTACTAATAAAGAAAAGCGTTTCTTGGAGTTTCAGATCACTAGGCTTAGGTTCCTAATACAAAAAGAGAGTTTCAGTCACTTGTTTCTTTTCCTCGCATTGGGGATTTAACATATAGTTATTTCCCGAACCGGTGTGGTACAGATGCTTCCCCTTAATGGGTTCAAACACTAATTCCCTCTCACTGATGCATCTTGCAATGGCTCATACCTCTCACCTAGCATTTGCCATTCAATCTGATCTTTAACCTTGGATTACCCGTCAAAAGCTCGCAAGAGATAATTAATGGATGTCTCCTTAGAGTCCAAAACCTTACCAAGTGTTGGCTGTTCTAGAAAATCCTACCTTTAAACCACCTCCCAAAGGCTCGCAAGAGATAAACTAGTGTATCTCAATGGACGGAGATCACTTGCCTTACCAAGTGTTAGCCCAGGTGATTTTAAGGAATTTTAAGTTAACGAAAAAGATAAAAACCATTAACGGGTCACACTTTCTCTTCATTAAAAGCTGAAACAACAAAACTTCCAATTTTTGCATTCGGAAACTTAACCGGCTTTCTTCACTCCAAGAGACAAAGAGCCTAGTCACTCATCCTTTGAGAAAACATCCTCAGAGTTTGATTTGCTAGAAATAATAACAAGAAAACAAAAATATGAAGGAAAAATAGAGCAAGTGCTCTATAAAATATATTTCTTACTATCGTTGATTACATATCTGATATATGATGGATTTATATTTTCTTTACATTGGTTCAAAGATATATATAGAGAAGATATTTTCTAAGAAATATCCCAATAATATCTTTGACTGATTACAAGGAGAAAATAGAAATTTACACAAAATATCTTGAGAAAAAAATCTAACTAAGTCGGTTGCAAATATCTGAGATTACACAAGTGGATTTCGCAAGGTGATTCACACATTGAATTATCCATTTTGTAAGTTTGAACTTTGATTTTGCAAGTTGAATTTGTGATTTCGCAACTTGGAAGTGATTTCACAACTTGGAGATGATTTGCAACTTGATTCACAGCTTGGAGGCCATTTTGCAACCAAGGGCCAATTTCGCAGCCAAGGGGCATTTTTGCAGGCCATTTCGCAGCTGCGAAATGGAAGTGTGGGGCTGCAAAATGGTGCTTGTGTGCCAAAGGGGCGTTTCATGGCTCATTTTGTAGCTACGAAATGGGCTTTGGGCTGCGAAATTTTCGCAATGAAAGGTTGATTTCGCAGCTGCGAAATTTTCACACAGCTTGATGCGGTTGTCTTCAAACAGCCATAAACTCTTCGTTTCAACTCCAATTCGCAACCGTTTGAAGCGTTGGACTCCTAACTTCCCGAGCTTCGAAACGACATATAGTATGTATGAAATGGACTCCA
The DNA here is from genome assembly GCA_946000715.1 of Vitis cinerea var. helleri x Vitis riparia. NCBI lineage: Eukaryota > Viridiplantae > Streptophyta > Magnoliopsida > Vitales > Vitaceae > Vitis > Vitis cinerea var. helleri x Vitis riparia. The sequence continues at coordinate 13,051,659 of OX253993.1, forward strand.
TTAAGTACTCGAAATATGTCCAACAGTTGCTGTCCTCTTGAATTTCTTCATGTTAGATTTCTCTCTTTGCTTTTCCTCCTTGTATTCATGATTTGCTTTTGGCAAAGGACTACAAAGCTCCAAAGCTTGGATTCTTCTTGTAAATGAGCTTCCATTTCCTTTGCCATGGATTATATAAAGCTCTCCCTCATCTTAGATTGCTTTGGTGATAAAAAAAAAAGCTATCAAAAACACCAAAACTTAACACAATTTCATTAGAAATGATTGCAAGGGTCCTTAACATGCCAATTGAGTTAAAAGGTAATAACTAGTACTCAAAAGTGTTTAAAAGAGTTAATTACAAGCTACAAAATAAAACTTTTTGAGTAGTAATCAGTTCTAAATGCTATGAATAGCTTAGGGCTATGGATGACATGAACTCCTTCGAGTCATGAGCTTAAGGTTATGAATGCTTCGAATAGCTCAGGCAGTTGATGATATGAGAAACTCGAAGTCTTGTGCTCAAGTCTCTAGATACTATGAACATCTCAAGATTGTGGATGTCATGAATAACTTAGGGTTATGGATGTCATGAACGAATCTGGGTTGTTAGCTTAGGGTTCTAAATAGTATGAATGACTAGGGCTGTGGATGATATGAACGACTCGAGGTCCTGTGAGCCCCAGGTTCTAGATGTTATTGATTCATGCCCAGTTGAGTATTTTAATCAAAAATATTTATAAATCCTATGACCTTATACTGGTGTAGCAAAGCTACTATAGTATAGTAACTCTAGGGTCGAACTCAGGGATGGGTTTTCACTCTACCAGTGATAGACTATAGATTAGAAATTGAGTCTGATGATTTCTTTGTCATAACTTAAAGTTTAAAGAAAATAAAATTTGTTTTGAAAGTGGTTTTTGGAACTAAACTAATATAGAACTAGGTAAAAATGGAAGAAAGAAGGTCTCCCGGAGCTAAGGGTTGCTAGGATCAAGTTCAGAATGCAAAGTGGAAATTCCGGATTTTTCTTCTCGCATTAGGGACAACAATATAAAGGATGGTTGTTTCTCGAACCGGTATAGGTTTAACAATGAAGATTTAATCCATAAAAAGTCAATAGAAGTGGTAGTCAAGTTCCATTAATGGCTTTAGACACTATGGGTCTTCACCTTGAGCCACTTTCCAATGGCTCGTACATGATAACTAATGGTCTGATGTGGATCTAGCAATAAGTATCCATAGAGACCTAAAAGCTTACATATATTGGCCATTCAAAGTGATTCTAAGGGATTTAAAGCAAAACTTGAGATTTAAAAGCCATTTATGAACTCCAACTACCTGTTTTTAATGCATGAGAGTTTTCCACTTTAGCATCTGGACTTTTCACCTAGCTTCCTTCACTCCAAGAAACCAAAAGTTTAGCCTCTCATCCTTTGGGAAAACATCCTCAAAGGCTGTTTGGCTTCCAAGAAAAAAGAAAATAGTAGAGAGAAAAAGAAAGCAAAAGAGATCTCTATATTTCACTAAGTGTAAAATTTACATAAGTTGGTCTCCCTGGAACAAGCTCCTCCGAGAGTCCCCTTTTTAGTGTTTACAAGAGAGTTTATATAGGAAGGTAATTTACCCTTCCTTGGTTACTTCCTAGCTAAGGAATTACATGAGTGGCTGAATACAAGGAGAAAATGGAAATTTAGACACAAAAATATCAGAAGAAAAAGAGTCGGCACAAATATCCCAGTTTCGCACGTTGCATGGTGATTTGCGAAAATTTCGCAAGTTGATTTTGCAACTTAGAATCCACTTTCGCACATTGAGATCCAAGTTCACAAGCTGTAAAATCAACTTCGGATGCTGGGCTTCACCGCGACTACACAGCTGCCATCCACTTTAAATTTCGCACGTTGAAGTTCCAATTTCGCAAGGTGCGAAATTGTCCCTCAGCTTGATGCAATTGTCTTCTGAAGGCCATATCTTCCTCATTTCAGCTCCAAGTTGTACACGGTTTGAAGAGTTGGATTGTTGACTTCCTGATATTTGAAATGGTATATGACATGTAGAAAATGGACTTCGGGAAGTGCTCCAAAAGTGTAAAGGAAGACTGAAGCTGCTGTCCTCTGTTTTCCTTACTCTGTTTTCCTCCCTCCATTGCTTTTTCCTTGCATACTTTGAACGACTAAGGCAAAGGACTATGAGGCTCCAAAGCTTGGTTTCTTCATGAATTTGAGGTTCCAAAAGCTTTGCCATGAACTATATACAGCTCTCCCTCATTCTTAAATTGCTTTGGTGAACAAAAAGCTATCAAAAAACACCAAAACTTAACACAATTTGATTAGAAATGATTGCAAGGGTCCCTAACATGCCAATTGAGTTAAAAGGTAATAATTACTACTCAAGGGTGTTTAAAAGAGCTAATTACAAGCTACAAAATAACATGTTTTGAGTAGTAATCAGTTATGAACAACTCATAGCTATAAATGTAATGAACAACTCAGGTTATTGATGATATGAACAACTTGAGGAAGTGTGCTTAGGCTTCAATATACTCTGAACAACTCAGGGCTATGGATGACAAGAACAACTTTAGGTCATAAGCTAAGGGCTCTAGATGCTATATACAACTAGGGTTGTGGATGATATGAATGACTCAGGGGTCATGTGCTTAAGGCTTTAGATGCTATGAATAGCTCAGAGTTGTGGATGACATGAACGACTCCAAGTCATGAGCTTAGGGCTCTAGATGCTATGAATATCTCAGGGCTCTAGATGCTATGAATAGTTGAGGGCTATGGATGATATGAATGACTAAGGGTTCCATGACCGATAGGCTCTAATGCTATGAACAACTTAGGGTTGTGAATGACATAAATTACTCCAAGTCGTGAGCTCAAGGCTGCAGATGCTATGAACACTTGAAGGTTGTGGATTACATGAACAACTTCTTGAGCTTAAGGCTCTAAATGTTATGAATAACCAAGAATGGTGGATGATATAAATGACTTGGGCTACCATGAGCTCAGGGTTTTAGATGTTATGTTTAAGTTAGGTTATGGATTATATTAATGGTTCAAGGTCATGCCCTCAAGGCTCTCGATGCAATGAACAACTCAAGGTTATGGATCACATGAATGACTCCAGGTCATGAGCTTAGAGCTCTAGATGCTATGAACAACTCAAGGCTTTGGATGACATGAACGACTTTCGGTCATGAGCTCAGGGCTCTATATGCCATGAATAGCTCAAGGCTATAGATGACTTGAATGACTCTAGGTCGTGAGCTCAGTGCCCTGGATTCTACGAACAAATCAGGGCTATAGATGACATGAACGACTTCGACTCGCAAGCTGAGGAATTTAGATGTTATGAATAGGTAAGGGTTGTGGACGACGTGAATGACTTCGGGTCATGAGCTCAATGCTCTAGATGCTATGAACAACTCAAGGTTATGGATGACATGAATGACTCTAGGTTATTAGCTCTAAGCTCTACATGTAATGAGCAGCTCATGACTGTGGATGATGTGAATGACTTGGGGTCCCATGAGGTTAGGCCTCCAAATTTTATGAATAACTCAAGGTTGTTGATGACATGAATAACTCTGAATCATGAAGTCATCGCTTTAGATGTTATAAAAAACTCAGGTCGAGGAAGACATGAACGCCTCCGGGTAATGAGCTATGAGCCTTAGATGCAATGAGCAGCTCAGTGGTGTAGATGATATGATCGACCTGGGGTCCTGTGAGCTCAGGGCTCTACATGCTATGAACAACTTAAGGTTGTGGACGACATGAATGACTTCGGGTCGTTAGCTCAAGTCTCTAGATGCTATGAAAGACTTAGGGCTATGGATGACATGAACAACTTCGAGTCCTGACCTCAAGGCTCTAGATGCTCTGAATAGTTGAAGGCTATGGATTACATGAATGACTCCCACTCGTAAGCTGAGGCATTTAGATGCTATAAGCATCTCAAGGCTGTGGATGACATGAATGACTCAAAATTGTGATCTTAGCACTCTAGATGCTATAAATAGCTTAGTATTGTTAATGATATGAACACTTGGGGTCCCATTAGCTCATGACTCTAGTTGTTATGAATAGCTTACATCTGTGGATGATATGAATGATTTTGGGTCTTGAGCTCAAGCGTTTAGATGCTATGAATAGTTAAAGATTATGGATTAGCTAAATGAGTCTAGGTCGTGAGCTCAAGCCTCTAAATGTTATGAACAACCGAGAATGGTGGATGATATGAGTAACTCGGGCTCCCATGAGCTTAGGGCTTTACTGAGCTTAGGGCTCTAGATGTTATGTTCAACTCGAGGCTATGGATAATATGGATAATTTCGAGTCATGTGCTCAAGGCTCTAGATGCTATGAGCATCTCAGTGTTGTGGATGACATGAATGAATCTAGGTCATGAGCTCAAGCCTCTAGATGTTATGATCGGCTCAAGGCTTTAGATGACATGAACGACTCCTAGTCGTGAGCTCAAGCCTCTAGATGATATGAACAACTCATGGTTTTAGATGACATGAACAACTCTGGATCTTGATCTTAACGCTGAAGATGTTATGAACAACTCAGGGTCGTCGATGACATGAATGACTCCGAGTCATGAGCTTTGAGCTCTATATGCAATGAGCAGCTCACAACTATGGATGATGTGAACGACTTGGGGTTCCATGAGCTCAGGGCTCCAAATGCTATGAATAACTCAAGGCTATTGATGACATGAACGACTCCAAGTCGTGAGGTTAACGCTCTAGATGTTATGAACAACTATGGTCTCTCGTCGACATGAATGACTCTTAGTCATGAGCTGTGACCTCTATTTGCAATGAGAAGCTTAGTGTTGTGGATGATATGAATGACTTGGGGTCCTGTGAGCTCAGGGCTTTAGATTCTATCAACAATTTAGGGTTATATATGACATGAACGACTTTGGGTTGTGAGCTCAAGGCTCTAGATGTTATGAACAGTTGAAGGTTGTGGATTACATGACTGACTCCGACTTGTGAGCTGAGGGATTTAGATGCTATAAATAGATTAGGGTTGTGGATGACGTTAACGAATCCTAGTCATTCGCTCAACGATGTAGATATTATGAATAGCTTAGGGTTGTGGATGAAATGAATGACTCTGGATCGTGAGCTTTTAGCTCTACATGCAATGAACAACTCACGATTGTGGATGATGCAAATTACTTGGGGCCTTACGAGCTTAAGGCTCCAAATTCTACGAATAAATTAGAGTTGTTGATGACATGAACCACTTCGGGTCATGAGGTCAGTGTTCTAAATGCTATGAATAACACATGTCTGAGAATGACATGAACAGCTCCGGGTTGTGAGCTATGAGCCCTAAATGTAATGAATAGCTCAGTGTTATAGATAATGTGAAAGACTTGGGGTCCTGTGAGCTCAAGGCTCTAGATGCTATGAATAACTTAGGGTTATGGAAGACATGAATGACTCCAGGTCTTGAGCTTAGAGCTTTAGATGCTATTAATAACTTAAGGGGCCTGTGGATGACATGAATGACTTTGAGTCATGATCTCAATGCTCTAGATGTTATGGCTAGCTCAGTGTTGTGGATGAAATGAACGACTTGAGGTCCTATGAGCTCAAGGCTCTAAATGCTATGAACAACTCAAGTCTATGGATGACATAAATGACTCCGGCTCATAAGCTGAGGGCGTTAAATGCTTTGAACAAATTAGGGTTGTGGTTAACATAAACAACTTTGGCTTGCAAGTTGAGGGCTTTAGATGCTATGAATAGATAAGGGTTGTAGACAATGTGAATGACTTTGGGTTGTGAGCTCAACACTCTATATGCTATGAACAACTCAGGGTTGTGGATGACATGAACGACTCTTGGTCGTCAACTCAAGGCTCAAGATGCTATGAACAGTTAAGGGCTATGGATGATATGGATGGCTCATGATCCCATGAGCTTAGGCCTCTAGATGCTATTGACAACTTAGGGTTGTGAATGACATGAACGACTCTAGGTCATGAGCTCAAATCTCTAGATGCTATGAATAGTTGATGGGTGTGGATTACATGAACGACTCTAGCTTGTAAGCTGAGAGCGTTAGATGCTATGAATAGATCATGACTGTGGATGACATGAATGACTCTGAGTCGTGATCTCAACGCTCTAAATATTATGAATAGCTTAGTGTTGTGGATGATATGAATGAATTGGGGTCTTGTGAGCTCAGAGATCTAGATGCTATGAAGAACTCAGATCTATTGATGATAAGAATGATTTTGGGTCGTGAGCTCAAGGCTCTAGATACTAAGAAGAGTTTAAGTTTGTGGATTACATGAACCACTTCAAGTTCTAAGCTTAGGGCTTTAAATGCTATAAACAACCAAGAATGAGGGATGATATGAATGACTCGAACTCCCATGAGCTTAGGGCTCTAGATGCTATGTTCAACTCGGGGATATAGATAATATGAACAGTTCTGAGTCATGCGCTTAGGGCTTTAGATGCAATGAACAACTCAGGGTTGTAGATGACATGAACGACTTCAGGTTATGAGCTAAGGGCTCTAGATGCCATGAACAACTCTAGGCTTTGGATGACATGAACGACTCTGGGTCATGAGCTCAAGGCCCTAGATGTTAGACTTTGGGCTGTAGATGACATGAACGACTCAAGGTTATGGATGATATGAATGATTCTAGTTCGTGAGATCAAGGCTGTAGCTGCTATGAATAGCTTAGGGTTGTGGATGGCATGAACGACTCGGGGTCATGAGCTTAGAGCTCTAAATTCTATGAACAACACAGGATTATGTATGATATGAACAACTCTAGGTCGTGAGCTTAGGGCTTTAAATGCTATGAATAGCTGAGGGTTGCGGATGACATGAACGACTTAGGGTTGTACGCTCATGGCTCTAGATGCTATGAATAGCTCAAAGCGATAGAAGACATGAACGACTCCAAGTCGAGAGCTTAAGGCTCTAGATGCTATGAACAACATAGGGTTATGGATGACATGAATGACTCCGGGTCATGAGCTTAAGGCTCTATATGTTATGAACATCTTAGGCTTGTGAATGATATGAACAAGTTTGGATCATGAGCTTAGGGCTTTAAATGCTATGAATAGCTAAGGGTTGTGGATGACATGAACAACTTAAGGTCATGAGCTCAAGGCATTTTAATCTATGAAAAGCTCAAGATTGTGGATGATATGATCGACTTGTGGTTCCATGAGCACACAGCTCTAGAAGTTATGAATAGCTCAAGGTTGTTGGTGAAATGAATGATTTTGGGTCCTAAGTTCAAGGCTCTAAATGTTATGAAAAAACAGGGTTGTAAATGACACCAACGACTCTGGGTTAGAAGCTCACTTCCCTTGATGCTATGAGCAGCTTAAGCTTGTGGTTGATATGAACGACTCAGCGTCCCTTAAGCTCAAGGCTCTAAATGTTGTGAACAACTTAGGGTTGTGGATGATATGAACGATTCTGGGTTCGAAATTCAAGGCTCAATATACTTTGAACAACCTAAGGCTATGGATGACATGAATGACTCAGAGTCATGAGCTCAAGGCTCTAGTTGCTTTAAATAACTCAAGGCTATGGATGACATGAATGAGTCCAAGTTGTGAGCTTAGGGTTTTAGATGCTATGAACAACTTTGGGTTGTCGATGATATGAATGACTCAATGTCCTGTGAACTCAAGGCTTTAGATGCTATCAATAGCTCAGGGTTGTGGATTATTATGAGCTCAAGGCTCTAGATGTTATGAACAACTCTAGGTTGTGGATGATATGAACGAATCCAAGTTGTGAGCTCAAGGCTCTAAATGCTATGAACAACTTAGGGTTGTGGATGAGAGGAACGACTCTAGGTTGAGAGCTCAAGGCTATAGATGCTATGAACATCTCAGGGTTGTTGATGATTTAAATAATATGGGGTCATATTATTAGGGTTTTAGTTGCTATGAACAACTCAAATTTATGGATAATATGAAAAACTTGTGGTCTTGTGAGCTAAACACTCTAGATGTTATGAATAGCTCAGGGTTGTGGATGACATGAATGACTCTAGGTCGAGAGGTCAAGAATCTAGATGCTATAAACTACTCAAGGTTGTGGATGATATGAACGACTTGGGACTCGTGAGTTTAAGGTTGTAAATGCTATGAACAACTCACAATTGTGGATGATATGAAGTATTCTTATTCGTGATCTTAACGTTTTAGATCCTACGAAAGCCTCAGGGCTGTGGATGACATGAACGTCTTTGGGCCATGACCCTAGGGCTCTAAATACTATGAATAACTTAGGGTTATGGATGATATGAATGACTTGGGGTTGTATGCTCATGGCTCTAGATGCTTTGAACAACTCAGAACTATGCATAATATGAACAACATGGGGTCTCATGAGCTTAAAGCTCTCGATGTTATGAACAACTCTAGGCTGTGGATGCCATCAATGACTCTAGGTCGTGACCTCAGGGTTATGGATGCTATGAACAACTTAGGGTTGAAGATGTTATGAACAACTTAGGGTTGTGGATGATATGAATGACTTGGGGTCTCGTGAGCTCAACGCTCTAGATGTTATGAACAACTCATGGTTGTGGATAATATGAATGATTCTGGGTTGCGAGCTCAAGGCTTTGGATGCTATGGATAACTCAGGGTTGCGGATGACATGAACAACTCCAAGTCGTGTGCTCAAGGTTGTAAATGCTATGAATAGCTCAGGCTGGGGATGATATAATGACTTGGGGTCTTGTACTCTAGGCTCTGGATGCTATGAACAACTTAAGGTTGTTGATGACATGAACGACTCCAGGTCATGAGCTAAAGGCTTTACTTGCTATGAACAACTCAGGGTTATGGATGACATGAACGACTCCGGGTTATGAGCTGACAACTCTATATGCTATGAATAGCTCATGGTTATGGATGATATGAATGACTCAGTGTCCCATGAGGTTAAGACTCTATATCCTATGAACACCTCAGGGTTGTGAATGATGTGAATAACTTTGGTTCGTGAGCTCACGACTCTATATTCTATGAGAAGCTCAAGACTGTGGTTGATATGAGTGACTTGGGGTCTCCTTAGCACATGACTCTAAATGTTATAAACAACTCAGAGCTATAGATTACATGGATGACTCGAGGTTGTGAGCTCAGGGCTTTAGATGCTTTGAACAACTTAGGGCTATGGATGACATGAAAGAGTCTAGGTCGTGAGCTCAAGGCTCTAGATGCTGTGAATAACTCAAGACTATGGATGATATGAACAACTTGGGGTCCTATGGGCTCAAGGCTATAAATGTTATGAACAACTCCTGGTTGTGAATGAAATGAATGATTTTAGGTCGTGAGCTCAGGTTTTAGATGCAATGAACAACTCAGGGTTGTAGATGACATAAACGTCTCTAGGTTGTGAGCTCACAACTCTAGATTCTATGAGCAACTCAAGGTTGTGGTTGATATGAATAAATTAGTGTCCCTTGAGCTCAAATCTCTTGATGCTATGAACATCTCAGGGTTGTGGATGATATAAATGACTTGGGGTCTCATGAGCTTAGGGCTCTAGATGCTATGAACAACTCATGACTTTGGATAACATGAATGACTCCAAGTCATGATCTCATGACTCTAGATGCTATAATAAGCTTAAGGCTATTGTTGATATGAATGACTTGGGGTCCTATGAGCTTATGACTCTAAATGTTATGAAGAAATCAGGGCTATGAATGATATGAACAATTTTGGGACATGAGATCTAGGCTTTAGTTCCTATGAACAACTTATAGTTGTGGATTACATGAACGACTCCGAGTCAAGAGCTTAGGGCTCTAGATGCTTTGAACAAATCAAGGCTATGGATGACATGAAAGAGTCTAAGTCGTAAGCTCAGGCCTAAAGATGCTATCAACAACACAAGGTTGTAGATGATTTGAATGACTCGTGGTCCTTTGTGCTCAAGACTCTAATGCTTTGAAAAACTCGGGCCTATGGACAATATGAATGATTTTGGGTTATGAGCTTAAGTTCATAGATGCTATGAACAGTTAAGGGTTGTGGATGATAAAACTGACTTGGGGTACCATGAACGTAGGGATCTATATGCTAGGAACAACTTAGGGTTGTAGATGATATGAATGATTCTGGGACATGAGCTCAGAGTTAAAGACATTATGAATAGCTTAGAGCTATGGATGATATGAACGACTTGGGGTCTTGTGAGCTTACAACTATAGAAGTTATGAACAGATTAGGCTAGGGTTGATATGAACAACTTAGGGTTTTGTGCTCAAGGCCTGGATGCTATCAAAAGCTTAAGGTTATTAACGACATGAACGACTCTTGGTCATGAGCTAAGGGCTTTAGTTGTTATGAACAACTCAGGGTTGTGAATGGCAGGAATGACTCCAAGTTGTGAGCTCACTACTCTAGATGCTATGAATAGCTCAAGGTTGTAGATGATATGAACGACTCAATGTCCTGTAAGGTTAGGGCTCTAGATCCTATCAACAACTCAGGATTGTGTATGACATGAACAACTCTGGTTCATGAGCTCACAACCTAGATTCTATGCGAAGCTCAAGGCTATAGTCGATATAAGTGACTTGGCATCTGATGCGACTCATGGTAGCTTAGCTTTAAAGGCGTATCAACAAAATTTATACCTTAGATACTATTACTAAAGTAGCCAAGCTACCATAGCATAGTGGTTCTAGGATCGTTCACTGGGAAGGGTTTTCGCAAACACAAGTGATATTTAAATTAGGAAAATAGGTGATTTTCTTATGGATGTTAGCTTTAAAAGAAAATGTAAATGGTTCAGAAAGATTTAAACTAATTTAAGCTAACATTAAAGACTAAAATGAAAAGGTGTAAAAACAAGTTTCTCAAAGATAGGATGGCTATGCTCTGGCTCTTATGCAAATTGGAAATCTCAGGATAGGCTCCTCGCGTTGGGGTTGCAACTATGGTGATGCTTGCTTCCCGAACCGGTATGGATTTAGCAAATCAAGTTTTAATCCTTTAAAATGGCAAAACAGATGGTAGTGAATTTCATCAATGGTTAGTCACCTTAGACTTCCTTTGAATGGCTCGTAAGAGATAACTAATGGTCTAAAGCCAAAAGCTTACCAAATATTGGCAACTCAAAGTCATTCCAAGTGATAAACTCACCTTTCAATGGCCATTGAAATTGGTTCTAATGGATTAATGCAAAACTTGGAATTGAAAACCTCACCTTCCAATAGCTCGTAGGAGATAACTAATGGATAGAAATCCAAAAGCTTATCAAGTATTGGCCATTGGAAGTTGTCTAATGGAAATAAAAACTAAACTTTGCATTAATGAACCATTAATGAAAAACGACTACCTTACCTTCCGGGTGCGAGAAATTTCCATGGGAATGCATCCAAGCCATCACATAACATCCATACTTTGAGAAACTTAAAAGGCTAGCCTCTCATCCTTGGGGATTTCATCCACCAAGGATGTTTGGCTACTAAGAAAATGAGAAAGAGAAGGAAAAACAGAGTATCTATATTTCTATATATGGGTATATTACATATTTTTCTCCATATGTTTCAACGGATGCAAAGGAGTATAAATAGAGAAGCTTTTCCATCCTTCCTAGCTAAGAAATCTTATGATTGGTGGATTACAAGGAGAAGAATGGAAATTTATACAAAAATATCCAAAATAAAAGATCTCGTGTGGAGTCGGCAAAACAGGGGAGGGGTATGCGAAATTCGCATACCTGATCAGGAGGTATGCGAAATTCGCACACCATTCAGAAGGTATGCGAAATTTTCGCATACCTGGAGCAGTTTTCTTCCGAAGGTCATAACTTCCTCGTTTCAGCTCCAAATCGTGCACGGTTTGAAGAATTGGATTCTTGACTTCCTGAGCTTTGAAACGGTATATAGCATGTAGAAAATAGACTTCGGGAAGTGCTCCAAAAGTGCCAAAGAACACTGCAGCTGCTGTCTTTAGATTTCCTCCTTGCTTCTCTTTGCTTTTCTTTTGCTTTTCTTTGCTTCTCTTTGCTTCTCTTTGCTTCTCTTTGCTTCTCTCCTTTTGTTGGCTTGTCTAAGTAGCTCCTCCATCATTTGGCATGCTTGAATTGATTCATAAGCTGATATAAACATGTAAACTTGCCACAAAATGGTTAAAACCAATTACTAAGGACCTTAATGAATTAATTGGGTTAAATGAATATGATTACTACTCAAAGGTGCTTAAAACCATTATAATTAGGTCTACAAAATAGCACTTTTTGGTAGTAATCAGCATCTCCTTAGCACATGATTCTAGATGTTATAAACAACTCAAAGCTATGGATTACATGGATCACTCGAGGTTGTGAGCTCAGGGCTCTAGATGCTTTGAACAACTCAAAGTTATGGATGACATGAACGAGTCTAGGTCATGACCTCATGGCTCTAGATGCTATGAATAGCTCAGGACTATGGATGATATGAGTGACTCGGGGTCATGTTGGCTCAAGGCTATAGATGCTATGAACAACTCAGGGTTGTGAATGAAATGAACGATTTTAGGTCATGAGCTCAAGGCTCTAGATGCAATGAAAAACTCAGAGTTGTCGATGAGATGAACGACTCTTGATAGTGAGCTCATAGCTCTAGATGCTATAAGCAGTTCAAGGTTGTGGTTGATTTGAACAACTCAGTGTCCCATGAGCTCAGGGCTCTTGATGTTATGAACATCTCAGAGCTGTGGAATATATAAAGGACTAAGGGTCCTACGAGCTTAAGGCTTTAGATGCTATGAACAACTCATGACATTTGATGACATGAACGAATCTGAGTTGTGAGCTGACGACTCTAGATACTTTGAGAAGCACAAGGCTATTGTTGATATCAATGACTAGGGGTCCTGTGAGCTCACAACTCTAAATGCTATGAAGAACTCAAGGCTATGAATGATATGAACAAATCTGGGTCGTGAGATCAAGGTTGTAGTTGCTATGAACAACTTTGAGTTGTGGATTACAAGAATGACTTCGTGTATGAGCTCGCTATTCTAGATACTATGAACAACTCAGGGTTGTGGATGATATGAACGACTCGATGTCCCACGAGGTTAGGGCTCTAGATCCTATGAATAGCTCAAGGTTGTGCATGACATGTACAACTTTGGTTCATGAGCTCACAACCTAGATTCTATGAGAAGCACAAGGCTATGGTTGATATGAGTGACTTGGGGTCTCCTTAGCACATGATTCTAAAAGTTATAAACAACTCATAGCTATGTATCACATGGATAACTAGAGGTTCTGAGCTGAGGGCTCTAAATGCTTTGAACAACTCATGGCTAGGGATGACATGAACTAGTCTAGGTCATGAGCTCATGGCTCTAGATGCTATGAATAGCTCAGGACTATGGATGATATGAGTGACTCGGGGTCATGTTGGCTCAAGGCTATAGATGCTATGAACAACTCAGGGTTGTGAATGAAATGAACGATTTTAGGCCATGAGTTCAAGGCTCGAGATGCAATGAAAAACTCATAGTTGTGGATGACATGAACGACTCTTGATAGTGAGCTCATAGCTCTAGATGCTATGAGCAGTTCAAGGTTGTGGTTGATATGAACAACTCAGTGTCCCATGAGCTCAGGGCTCTTGATGTTATGAACATCTCAAGGCTATGGAAGATATAAACGACTCAGGGTTCTGTGAGCTTAAGGCTCTAGACTCTATGAACAACTCATGACATTTGATGACATGAACGAATCTGAGTTGTGAGCTCACAACTCTAGATGCTTTGAGAAGCTCAAAGCTATTGTTGATATCAATGACTCAGGGTCCTGTGAGCTCAAAACTCTAAATGTTATGAAGAACTCAAGTCTATGAATGATATGAACAAATCTGGGTCGTGAGATCAAGGTTGTAGTTGCTATGAACAACTTTGAGTTGTGGATTACATGAATGACTTTGGGTTATGAGCTCGCTATTCTAGATACTATGAACAACTCAGGGTTGTGGATGATATGAACGACTCGATATCCCATAAGGTTAGGGCTTTAGAGCCTATGAATAGCTCAAGGTTGTGCATGACATGAACAACTCTGGTTCATGAGCTCACAACCTAGATTCTATGAGAAGCACAAGGCTATGGTCGATATGAGTGAGTTGGGGTCTCCATAGCACATGATTCTAGAAGTTATAAACAACTCATAGCTATGTATCACATGGATGACTAGAGGTTTTAAGCTAAGGGCTCTAGATGCTTTGAACAACTCAGGGCTATGGATGACATGAACGAGTCTAGGTTATGAGCTCAGGGCTCTAGATGCTATGAATAGCTCAGGACTATGGATGATATGAGTGACTCGGGGTCCTGTTGGCTCAAGGCTATAGATGTTATGAACAACTCAGGGTTATGAATCAAAATGAACGATTTTAGGTCATCAGCTCAAGGCTCGAGATGCAATGAAAAACTCAGAGTTGTTGATGACATGAACTGCTCTTGATAGTGAGCTCATAGTTCTAGATGCTATGAGCAGTTCAATGTTGTGGTTGACATGAACAACTCAGTGTCCCATGAGCTCAGGGCTCTTGATGTTATGAACATCTCAAGGCAGTGGAAGATATAAACGACTTAGGGTCCTGTGAGCTTAAGGCTCTAGATGTGATGAACAACTCATGACATTTGACATGAACGAATCTGAGTTGTGAGCTCACGACTCTAGATGCTTTGAGAAGCTCAAGGCTATTGTTGATATCAATGACTCGGGGTCTTATGAGCTCACAACTCTAAATGCTATGAAGAACTCAAGTCTATGAATGATATGAACAAATCTGGGTCGTGAGATCAAGGTTGTAGTTGCTATGAACAACTTTGAGTTGTGGATTACAAGAATGACTTCGAGTTATGAGCTTGCTATTCTAGATATTATGAATAACTCAGGGTTGTGGATGATATGAACGACTCGATGTCCCATGAGGTTAGGGCTCTAGATCCTATGAATAGCTCAAGGTTGTGCATGACATGAACAACTCTGGTTCATGAGCTCACAACCTAGATTCTATGAGAAGCACAATGCTATGGTCGATATGAGTGAGTTGGGGTCTCCATAGCACATGATTCTAGAAGTTATAAACAACTCATAGCTATGTATCACATGGATGACTAGTGGTTCTGAGCTGAGGGATCTAGATGCTTTGAACAACTCAGGAATATGGATGACATGAACAGGTCTAGGTTATGAGCTTAGGGCTCTAGATGCTATGAATAGCTCAGGACTATAAATGATATGAGTGAGTCGGGGTCCTGTTGGCTTAAGGCTATAGATGCTATGAACAACTTAGGGTTGTGAATGAAATGAAATATCTTAGGCCATGAGCTCAAGGCTCTAGATGCAATGAACAACTCAGGGTTGTGGATGACATGAATGACTCTGGATAATAAGCTCATAGGTTTAGATGCTATGAGTAGTTCAAGGTTGTGGTTGATATGAATGACTCAGTGTCCCATGAGCTCAAGGCTCTTGATGTTATGAACATCTCAGGGCTGTGGAAAATATAAATGACTCAGGTTCTCGTGAGCTTAAGGCTCTAGATGCTATGAACAACTCATGACATTGGATGACATGAACGAATTTGATTTGTGAGCTCACGAATCTAGATGCTTTGAGAAGCTCAAAGCTATTGTTGACATGAATGACTCGGGGGCCTATGAGCTCACAACTCTTAATCCCATGAAAAACTCAAGGCTATGAATAATATGAGCAATTCTAAGTTGTGAGATCAAGGTTGTAGTTGCTATGAACAACTTTGAGTTGTGGATTACATGAACCACTCCCGGTTGTGAGTTGAGTGCTTTATCTGCTTTGGACAACTCAGGGCTATGAATGACATGAACGAGTCTAAGTGTAAGCTCAAGGCTCTAGATGCTATGAACAGCTCAAGACTATAGATGATTTGAACGACCTAGGGTCTTATGTGCTCAAGGCTTTAAATGCTTTGAACAGCTCATGGTTATGGATCATATGAACAATTATAGGTTGTGAGCTTAAGGTTTTAAATGGTATGAGCAGTTGAGGGTTGTGGATGATATAAGCGACTTAGGATCCTGTCAACTTAGGGATCTATATGTTAGGAACAACTTAGGTTATGGATGATATGAATGATTTTGAGATGTGATCTCAAGTCTTTAGATGCTATGAACAACTCAAGGGTGTAGATGGCATGAACGACTCCGGGTCATGAGCTTAGGGCTCTAGATGCTATGAATAGCTAAGGGATATAAAATGTAAGTACGACTCAGGTTCCCATGAGTTTAGGGATCTATATGCTATGAACAACTCAGGGTTGTGGATAATATGAACGACTTGAGGTCTTATGAGCTTAGGGCTCTAAATGTTATAAACAGCTCGGGAATGTGGATGACATGAATGACTCCAGGTCATGAGCTCATGCTTTAGATGTTATAAGCAGCTCAAGGCTATGGTTGATATGAATGACTCAAGGTCTCGTGAGCTCAAAGCTCTAGATGCTATGAACTCCTTAGGGTTATGGATGATATGAGTGATTCTGGGTCGTGAGCTCAATGCTCTAGATGTTATGAACAAGTTAGATTTGTGAATTCCATGAATGACTCCAAGTTTTGAGCATAGGGCCTTAGATGCTATGAACAATTAAGGGCTTTAGATTATATGAATGACTCGGGGTGCCATGAGCTTAGGGTTGTGGATGAGATGAATGACTCTAGGCCGTGAGCTCACAACTCTAGATGCTATGAGTTGCTAAAGGTTGTGGTTGATATCAATGACTTGAGGTCTTGGGAGCTCAAGGCTTTAGATGATATGAATAGCTTAGTGCAGCATATGACATGAATGACTTGGTGTCTCATGAGCTTAGTGAACTATATGCTTTGATTATCTGAGGGCTATGGATGACATGAATGACTCCAGCTCTAGAGCTTAGAGCTATATATCCTATGAACAACTTAAGGTTGTGGATGATATGAAGGACTCTAGGCTGTGAGCTTAAGGCTTGAGATGCTATGAACAACTCAAGGTTGTGGATGATATGAACGACTTAGGGTATCGTGAGTTCAAGGCTCTAGATGCTATGAACAACTAAAAGTTGTGGATGATATGAACGACTTGGGGTCCTATGAGCTCAAGGCTCTAAATGCTATGACCAGTTTAGGGTTGTGGATGATATACACGATTCTTTATCATGAGCTGAAGGCTCTAGATGCTATGAAATGCTCAAGGCTATGGATGACATGAATGACTTCAAGTCCTGAGCTTAGGGCTTTAGATTCTATGAGTAGCTCATGGTTGTGCATGAGATGAACGTGTCTAGGTCGTGAGCTCATGGCTCTAGATGCTATGAACAACTCAAGGATGTGGATGATATGAATGACTTGGGGGTCCCGTGAGCTCAAGGTTCTAGATGATATGAACAGCTCAGGGTTGTGGATGATATGAACCATATTGGGTTGTGAGCTAAAGCCTTTAAATGCTTTGAATAGTTTAAGGTTATGGATGACATGAACGACTCTGAGTCATGAGCTCAAGGTTTCAAATGCTATGAACAATTCAAGATTGTGGATGACATGAAGGACTATGGGTGCAATGCTCAGGACCCTAGATGCTATGAACAACTTAGAGGTATGGATGACTTGAACAACTCTGAGTTATGTGCTCAAGGCTTTAGTTGCAATGAACATCTCAAGGTTGTAGATGGCATGAATGACTTCTGGTCATGAGCTTACATCTCTATATGCTATGAGTCACTCTAGGCTATGGTTGATATGAATGACTCAAGGTCCCATTTGCTCAAGGCTCCAAATGCTATGAACTTCTCAGGGTTGTGGATGATGTAAACAATTCTAGGTCATGAGGTCAACGTTGTTGATGCTTTAAATAACTTAGGGTTAAGGATGACAGTAACGACTCTAGGTCGTGAGATTAGGGTTGTATATGCTATGGATAGCTTAGGGCTGTGGATGACATGAACGAATTTGTGTCATGAGTTCAAGGCTCAAGATGTTGTGAACAACTCAAGGTTGTGGATGATATGAATGACTTGGGGTTATGTGAGCTCAGAGCTTTAGATGTTATGAAAAACTCAGGTTGTCGATGATGTGAACAAATCTTTGTCATGAGCTCAAGGCTCTCGATGCTATCAAAGCCTCGAGGCTATGGATGACATGAAGGACTCTAAGTCATGAGCTTAAGGCTCTGGATACTATGAACAATTCAAGGTTATGGATAATATAAACCAATTGCAGTCGTATGCTCGAGCCTTTATATGCTATAAACAAATAAGGGTTACGGATGACATAAACCACTTCGGGTCATAAACACGGGGCTCTAGATGCAATGAACAACTTAGGACTATGGATGACATTAATGAGTCTAGTTTGTGATCTAAAGGCCCTATATGTTATGAACAACTCAGGGATGTGGGTGACATCAAGAACTCGGGGTCATGAGCTAAGGGCTTTAGGGTCTACAAACAGTTCAAGGCCCTGGATGACATGAAAGACTCTAGGTTACGAGCTCTGGGCTTTAAATTCTATGAACAACTCAAGACTATAGATGATCTAGACCACTTGGGGTCCCGTGAGCTTAAGGCTTGGATGTTATAAAGAGCACAAGGTTGCAGATGACATGAACAACTCCGGGTTATGACCTCACGAATCTAGATTCTATGAGCAATCCAAGGCTATGGTTGATATGAATGACTCAAGGTCTCGTATGCTTAGGGCTCTAGATGCTATAAATAGCCTAGGGCTAAGGAAGATATAAATTATTTTAGGTCATGAGATCAAGGCTCTAGATGTAATGAATAGCTCAGAGCTATAGATGACATGAACAACTCTAGGTCATGAGTTGGGGGCTCTAGATGCTATGAATAGTTGAGGGCTATGAATGATATGAATGACTCCAGGTCCGTAGCTCAGGGTTGTAAATGTTATGAATAGCTGAGGGCTACGAATGATATGACAACTCAGGGTTTCGTGAGCTTAGGGCTCTAGATGCTATGACCAGCTCAAGGTTGTGGATGATATGAATTATTCTGGATCACATGAACAACTTGGGGTCCCTTGAGCTTAGGGCCCTAGATGCTATGTTCAACTCAGGGTTGTAGATGATATGAACGGTTTTGGGTTGTGAGCTCAAGGCTTCAGATGCTATGAACACCTTAGTGAGTTGGATGACATGAATGACTCTAGGTCATGAGCTCAAGGCTCCACATGTTATAAACAGTTGAGGGTTGTGGATGATATGAACGACTCAGGGTCCCATGAGCTCAGGCCTATAGATGCTATGGACAACTTAAGGTTATGGATGATTTGAATGATTCTAGGACATGAGCTTGAGGCTCTAGATGCTATGTAGAGCTCAGGGCTCTAGATGACATGAACACCTCCGAGTCATCACCTCACGGCTCCAAAATGCTATGAACAACTTAGGGTTACAAATGATATGAATGACTTAGGGTCTCATGAGCTTAGGGTTCTAGATGCTATAAAAAACTCAGGGTTGTAGATAATATAAATGATTCATTGTCATGAGCTCAATGCTCTAAAAGATATAAATAACTCAGGGTTGTGGATGACATGAACAACTTTAGGTTATGAGCTTAGGGCTTTAATGCTATGAACAACTCGTGGTTGTGGATGATATGAACGATTCAAGGTCGTATGCTCAGGGATCTATATGTTATGAACAATTGAGGGTTGTGGATGACATGAATGACTATGGGTTGTGAGCTTAGGGTTGTATATGCTATGAATAGTTCAAGGCTATAGATGACATGAACAACTCTAGGTCGTGAGGTTAGGGCTAAAGATGTTATAAACAACTCAAGTTTGTAGATCAGATAAACGACTTGGGGTCCAATGAGTTAGGCTCTAGATGCTATGAATAGCTCAGGGTTGTGGTCGATATGAATGATTTTGGGTCATGAGCTTAAGGCTCTAGATGCTATGAACAACTTAGAGTTATGGATGATATGAATGATTGGGGGTCGTGTGCTCAACGCTCTGGACGTTATGATCAAGAAATGATTGTGGATCACATGAATGACTCAAGGTCCTTTATGCTCAGGGCTCTCTATGTTATGTTCAACTCAAGGTTATGGATGATATGAATGGTTTTGGGTCATGAGCTCAAGGATTTTGATGCTATGAACACCTTAGTGCGTTAGATGACATAAACAATTCTAGATCATGACTTTAGGGCTCTAAATGCTATGAATAGCTTAAGGTTGTGGATGATATGAATGACTCTTAGTTATATGCTAAGGGCTCTATATACTATGCACAATTGAGGGTTATGGATGACATGAACTACTTCGGATCGTGAGCTCAAGGATCCATATGCTATGAACTTCACAAGGCTATGGATGATATAAACAACTCGAGGTTATGTGAACTAAGGACTCTAGAGGAAACAAACTACTAAGGGTTGTGGATGAAATGAACGATTCTAAGATGTGAACTCAAGGCTCTAGATGCTATACACAACTCAAGGTTGTGGATGACATGAACGACTCCAACTCGTGAACTCAGGATTGTAAATGCTATAAACAGCTTAAGCTGAGGATGATATGAATGACTTGGGGTCATGTGCTTAGGGCTCTAAATGCTATGAACAACTCAGGGCTATAGATGAAATGAACGACTTCGTGTCCTAAGCATAGGGCTCTAGATGCTATGAATATCTCAGTGGTGTGGATGACATGAATGACTCTAGGTTGTGAGCTATGGGCTTTAGATGCTATGAACAGTTAAGGGTTTCAGATGATATGAATGACTCGAGGTTCTATGAGCTTAGGGCTTTACATGCTATGAACAATTGAGGGTTGTGGATGATATGAATGACTCGGGGTTATGGATGACATGAATCACTTTGGGTTGTGAGCTCAGGGCTCTAGATGCTATGAATAGCTCAGGGCTGTAGATGATATGAAAGACTTGAGGTTTTGTGAGCTCAAGCTCTAGATGCTATGAACAACTCAAGGCTATGGATGACATCAACAACTTCAGGTTGTGAACTCAAGGCTATAGATGTTGTGAACAACTCAAAGTAATGGATGATAAGAATGACTCAAGGTCCTTAACCGACAGTTGTAGATACTATGAGTGACTCAAGGTTGTCGTCGATATCAATAACTTGGAGTCCCTTGAGCTTAGTACTCTTGATGTTATGAACAACTTAGGTATGTGGAAGATATGAATGTTTTAAGGTTGTGAGCTCAAGATGCTATGAGCAGCTGAAGGATATGGTTGATCTGAACGAATTGGGGTCCCATAGGCTCAAGGCTCTAAATGAAATGAATAGCTTAGGCCTCTGGATGACATAAACGACTATGTCATTAGCTCAAGGCTCATGATGTTATGAATAGCTCCAGTTTGTGGATGATATGAATGACTTGAGGTCTCACGAGCTAAGGGCACTAGATGTTATGAAGAACTTAGAGCTCTAGATGATATGAATGCTTTTGGGATGTGAGCTCAAGGCTCTAGATGCTATAAACTGCTCAAGGCTGTGCATGACATGAATGACTTCGGGTCATGAGCTTAGGGCTATAAATGCTATGAAAACCTTAGGTATATCGACAACATAAATGACTTTAGGTCCTAAGCTCAAGGCTTTAGATACTATGAACAACTGAGGGTTGCGAATGATATGAACGACTCAGGGTCCCGTGAGCTCAGGGCTCTAGATGTTATGAACAACTCAAGGATGTGGATGACATGAACAACTTCGGCTCATGAGCTCACAACACTAGATGCTATGAGCAGGTCATGGTTGTGGTTAATATGATAAAATCGGGGTCCCATGAACCCAGGGTTGTAGATGCTATGAATAGCTAAGGCCTATGAATGATATGAACGATTCTAAATTGTGAGCTCAAGGATCTAAATTCTATGAACTGTTATGATAAAGCCCTTAAAAGCATGACATGATGTAATAAATCTGGAATTCATTATTTATTTAATGATATTCCAATTTCACTTTTATCTATCCTTATTCCATGTATTATACTTTATGAACATTCTTGTCTGAATCTTTTACATTGTACGTGACTTAGGTGCATTAGGAGTTGCATAGAAGATCTAAGCCATAGGTTCCTTGCAAATGCATGACTTGTTAACAACTGGTTCATAGGTCTTAAGAAACTCATTAGAGGTTGTAGTGCACCACCTCCTAATTGTAGGGATGGTTGGTTTTAACTATTGGAATGGGCTTCCCATGGTGACTGCACTAGTGTGTATGGTTACACATTAGACAAGACCTACGATGAGTCATGACTTAAGGCTATCAAGTAGTCATGACCTCACCAAGTTGCTTCATTATGTTGTCACTCAACCTTGAGAGAATATTGAGTTTATGGTAAAGTTAGCAATGACTTTTATCGATGGGTGAGATCATAAGCTGATCATATATTCCCTATAGATTGGGTCACTATTGATGGAACCTAATAGTAATAGGTAGTTTCAATAAAAGAACCATGATATATCTTTAGATTGAGATAATGTGTCCCCTTGGGTGATCCTAAGGAAGTGTGTTCATGGAAACTATGGCCATAGTAGTTTCTTACGTGGAACTTGACATAAGCTCTTTGAGAGCTAAGACATGTTAATTAAACACATAATAGGAGGATCTGTAACTCAAGGATAGTAGAGATAGTCTTAAAAGGCTGATAGCTTTTACCTTATTAGACAATGGACACTAGTTCATGGGGAGACTGAACATAATGATAGTAGATCATGGACCTGAGCACTTGGGTGTCTCGTTGTTCTTTACATAGGATACTAAAGTTCAGTTGATTCTCTATAGTGGGATGTTGAATCAACTTTAGAATTGGATTACGAGGGAGTTAGTATTCCTTTGGGTCATAGTGGTCCCCGCTCTAAACTCATATACCTTGTTGGCATGTGTTATGAGAGTCGGATTGTCTCTACGTTCACTTTTGTGAATAAGGGCATTTTTGTAATTATACAAGGTTGCATATAGGTAAGTGAACAAGGTCTCTGGATTGGGCTAATTGATTAATTAGTAAACCTTATTAGGTTAATTAATCAATTAAAACCCATTTTGGGCTAGATTAAGTGGCTCAAGCCCATGTGGGCTCAAGTCAGTTAAGCTCACTTAGGAACTCTATAAATACACCCTAGGGGTTAAGGTTTCCATAGCTTTTGTCTTCAACCATCCAAAGAGATTGAGAGCCATAGGCTCCACCCTATTTTCATCCCCATCGAAAGTGTGCAAAGATCAAGGTTTGACTCATTAGGCGGAAAACTTCGGGTTTACGAGACTTTTGCGATTTTGATCTTCATCTTCACCATGTGGATTTGATTCAAGAACATCTGAATCTAAGGTATGGTTTTTTTTAGCACTTTATAAATCTTTTTAAAGTATAAAAATGCTATTTTTTTCATTGTGCATAGAATTTAGAAAAAAACCTAGGATAGTTATGTGTGTTCCTAACCTAATTCAGACTTCATAAATGAAAAGATTTGAGTTTTTCTAGGTCCCTCTAGCTTAGGGCTTTAGAACCTATCAACAGCTTAAGGTTGTGGAAGATATGAACAATTCTGGGCCTTAAGCTCAATGCTCTAGATACAATGAACAACTCAGGGCTATAGATGACATGAATAACTCAAGGTCGTGAGCTAAGGGCTCTAAATGCTATGAATAGTTCAAGTTGTGGAAGATATGAACAACTCGAGGTCATGTGCTCCGGGTTGTAGATGTTATCAACAACACATGGTTGTGGATGACATGAACAACTCTGGGTAAAGTGCTTAGGAATCTAAATGCTTTGAACAGCTCAATACTATGGATGACATGAACAACTTTGGGTCATGTGCTTAGGACTCTATATGCTATGAAAAACTCAAGGTTATAGATGACATAAACGACTCCTGGTCATGTGCGTAGGGATCTATATGCTATGAATAGCTTAGGGCTACAGATGATATCAATGACACAAAGTCGTGTGCTTAGGACTCTAGATGTTATGAACTGCTTAGAACTATGGATCACATGAACGACTCCGGGTCATAAGTTCAAGACTATAAACACTATGAACAGTTGAAGAGTGTGGTTGAAATGAACAACTCGAGGTCCCGTGAGCTTAGGGCTTTAAATTATATGAACATATTAGGGTTATGGATGATATGAACTATTTTAGGTCATGAGCTAAAGGCTCTAAATGCTATGAGCAAGCCAAGGCTATGGTTCATATGTACGACTCGGGGTCTCATGAGTGCAAGGCCCTATATATGATGTGAACAGCTCATGGCTGTGGATGATATGACGGATTTTGGGTTGTGAGCTCAAGGTTTTAAATGCTATAAATAGATCAAGGTGGTAGATGACATAAACGACTCCGGGTTGTGAGCCCAAGGCTGTAAATGCTATGAAAAGCACAAGGCTATCAATGACATGAAGACTCCAGATCATAAGCTTAGGGCTCTAGATACTATGAACAATTAAGGGTTGCGAATGATATGAATGACTAAGGGTCTTGTGAGCTCAGGGTTTTAGATGTTATGAACAACTCAGGGATATGGATGACATGAATGGCCCCAAGTCATGAGCTCCTAGCTTTAGATGCTATGAGAAACTCAAGGTTGTGGTTGATAAGACCGACTTGGGGTCCCATAAGATTAAGGCTCTAAATGCTATGAATAGCTAAGGCTTGTGAATGATATGAATAGTGATTACTACTCAAAAAGTGCTATTTTATAGCTTGTAATTAACTCTTTTAAACACTTTTGAGTAGTAGTTATTACCTTTTAACTCAATTAGCATGTTAAGGACCCTTGCAATCATTTCTAATCAAATTGTGTTAAGTTTTGGTGTTTTTGACAGCTTTTTGATCACCAAAGCAATCTAAGATGAGGGAGAGCTTTATATAATCCATGGAAAAGCAAATGGAAGCTCATTTACAAGAAGAATCCAAGCTTTGGAGCTTCGTAGTCCTTTGCCAAAGCCAAATCAAGAATGCAAGGAGGAAAAAGAGAGAAATCTAACATGAAATTCAAGAGGACAGCAACTATTGGACACATTTCGAGTACTTCCTGGAGTCCATTTCATGCATACTATATGTCGTTTCGAAGCTTATGAAGTCAGGAGTCCAACTCTTGAAATGGTACATGAATTGGAATTGAAACGAAGAAGTTATGGTTGTTTGAAGACAACCATGCAAAGCTGAGCGAATTAAGTTGCGAAAATTTCGCAGGGTGTTTCGCAGTTGCGAAACCACCCCTTGGCACATGAGTGCCATTTCACAGCTCCATAGCCCCATTTCACAGCTGTGAAATGGGCTGCAAAATGGGTTGCCGAAAATGCCCCTCCTCTGCGAAATCACCTCCAAGCTACGAACCACATTGCGAAATCACCTCCAAACTACAAAACAAATTGCAAATCACCTCCAAGTTGTGAAATCACAAATTCAACTTGCAAAATGGACAATTCAACATGTGACTCACCTTGCGGAATCCACATGTGAACTATCAGATATTTGCAACTGACTAAGTTAGATTTTTTCTCAAGATATTTTGTAAATTTCTATTTTCTCCTTGTAATCAGTCAAAGATATTATTGGGATATTTCTTAGAAAATATCTTCTCTATATATATCTTTGAACCAATGTAAAGAAAGATACGCTTGTAACATATGTAATCTGACGAGAGGAAAAAATATATTTTTACAGAGCACTTGCTCTATTTTTCCTTCATATTTTTGTTTTCTCATTATTTTTATTTCTAGCAAATCAAGCTCTAAGGATGTTTCCTCAGAGGATGAGTGGCTAGGCTCTTTGTCTCTTGGAGTGAAGAAAGTCGGGTAAGTTTCCACATGCATAAATTGAAAGTTTTGTTGTTTTAGTTTTTAATGAAGAGAAAGTGTGACCCGTTAATGGCTTTTATCTTTTTAGTTAACTTAAAACACCTTGAAATCACCTGGGCCAACACTTGGTAAGGCAAGTGATCTCCATCCATTGAGATGCACTAGTTTACCTCTTGCGAGCCTTTGGGAGGTGGTTTAAAGGTAGGATTTTCTAGAATAGCCAACACTTGGTAAGCTTTTGGACTCTAAGGAGACATCCATTAGTTATCTCTTACGAGCTTTTGACGGGTAATCCAAGGTTAAGGATCACCTTGAATGGCAAATGCTAGGTAAAAGGCATGAGCCATTACAAGATGAATCAGTGAGAAGGATTTAGTGTTTGAACCCATTAAGGGGAAGCATCTGTACCATACCGGTTCGAGAAATAACTATATGTTAAATCCCCAATGCGAGGAAAAGAAACACGTGATCGGAACTCCCTTTTTGTATAAGGAACCTGAGCCTAGTGATCTAAAACTCCAAGAAACACTTTTCTTTCTAGTTAAAATCAGTTACTATTTTTGGTTAGCTTAAAACTAGCATTTTCAACCAAAGATTATGTTTTCATTTAAAGCTAACCTTGAAATGAAAAAACACCACTTCAGCTTTGAATTGATATCAATTGTGAAGTGAAAACCCATCCCAGTGAACGACCCTAGAGCCACTATGCTATGCTAGCTGAGGATATCCTAGTACATGGTGTAATAGGTTATAAATTTTGTTGATTGCTCCCATCTGAGGACTGAAATCAAGGCACCAGCTGGGCACGAATCAAATGGCACCATTGTCAGGGACCATTGAGAGGACATGAATCAACTGATACACCAATTGGGAACGAATCAAATAATTCTCGATCATGAGCTCAAGGCTCTAGATGCTATGAACAACTCAAGGCTATGGATGACATGAACGACATCAGGTCATGAGTTAAGGGCTTTAAGATCTACATATAACAAGGGTTGTGGATGATATGAATGACTCAGGGTCGTCTGCTCAAGGCTCTAGATGTGATGAAAAAGTTAAGGTTGTGGATGACATGAACGACTCCGGGTCATATGCTTAGTGCTTTAGATGCTATGAACAACTTAGGGTTGTAGATGACATGAATGACTCCAGGTCATAAGCTCAGGGTTTTAGATGCTATGAATAGCTTAGAGCTAAGGATGTTATGAATGACTTGGGGTCTCATGAGCTCGAGGCTTTAGATGCTATGAAAAGCTTAAGGTTTGGGATGATATGAACGATTCTAGGTCTTAAGCTCAAGGCTCTAAATGCTATGAACAACTCAATGTTGTGGATGACATGAACGACTTCAGGTCATGAGCTTAAGGCTCTAAGTTCTATACACAGCTAAGGCTATGGATGATAAGAATGACTTGGGATAGTCTAATCAAGGCTCTAGATGCGATGAACAAGTCAGGGCTATGGATGACTTGAATGACTCCGGGTCATATGCTTAGGGCTTTAGATGCTATGAACAACTTAAGGTTGTAAATGACATGAATCACACTAGATCATAAGCTCATGGTTCTAGATGCTATGAAAAGCTGAGGGCTATGGATGATATGAATGACTTGGGGTCCCGTCAGCTTGAGGCTCTAGATGCTATGAAAAGCTTAGACTTGTGGATGATATGAATTATTCTAGGTCTTGAGCTCAAGGCTCTAGATGCCATGAATAACTTAGGTTTGTGGATGACATGAACTACTTTGAGTTGTGAGCTTAGGGTTGTTAATGCTTTGAACAACCTAGGTAGTTGATGATATGAGTGACTTGAGGTCTTGTGCTCAAGTATCTAGATACTATGAGCATCTTAGGGTTGTGGATGTCATGAACGACTAAGGATCATAAGCACAGGGTTTTAAATGGTATGTACAACTAGGGTTGTTGATGTGACTCATGGTAGCTTAGCTTTAAAGGCGTATCAACAAAATTTATACCTTAAATACTATTACTAAAGTAGCCAAGCTACTATAGCATAATGGTTCTAAGATCGTTCACTGGGAAGGGTTTTCGCAAACACAAGTGATATTCAAATTAGGAAAATAGGTGATTTTCTTATGGATGTTAGCTTTAAAAGAAGATGTAAATGTTTTAGAAAGATTTAAACTAATTTCAGCTAACATTAAAGATTAAAATGAAAGGGTGTAAAAACAAGTTTCTCAAAGATAGGATAGCTATGCTCTGGCTTTTATGCAAATTGGAAATCTCAGGATAGGCTCCTCGCGTTGGGGTTGCAACTATGGTGATGCTTGCTTCCCGAACCGGTATGGATTTAGCAAATCAAGTTTTAATCCTTTAAAATGGCAAAACAGATGGTAGTGAATTTCATCAATGGTTATTCACCTTAGACTTCCTTTGAATGGCTCGTAAGAGATAACTAATAGTCTAAAGCTAAAAGCTTACCAAATATTGGCAACTCAAAGTCATTCCAGGTGATAAACTCACCTTTCAATGGCCATTGAAATTGGTTCTAACGGATTAATGCAAAACTTGGAATTGAAAACCTCACCTTCCAATAGCTCGTAGGAGATAACTAATGGATAGAAATCCAAAAGCTTATCAAGTATTGGCCGTTGGAAGTTGTCCAAAGGAAATAAAAATCAAACTTTGCATTAACGAACTATTAATGAAAAACGACTACCTTACCTTCCGGGTGCAAGAAATTTCCATGGGAATGCATCCAAGCCATCACATAACATCCATACTTTGAGAAACTTAAAAGGTTTTAGCCTCTCATCCTTGGGGATTTCATCCACCAAGGATGTTTGGCTACTAAGAAAATAGAAATGGGGAAGAACCGGAGAAGAGAGAAAAACCAAGCTTTATATATTTCTATATATATCTTACATATATTCCATATGTGTTACAACGGATGCAAGAGAATATATATAGAGAAGTTTTTCCAACCTTCCTAGCTAAGAAATCTTATGATTGGTGGATTACAAGGAGAAGAATGGAAATTTATACAAAAATATCCAAAAGAAAAGATCTCGTGTGGAGTAGGTAGAAACAGGGGAAAATTCGCACCACGCAAGGGGTGTGCGAAATTTTCGCACACCTGAAGGGGTGTGTGAGTGGTGTGCGAGTTTCGCACACCATTCGCACAGCTGAGGGGGTGTGCGAGTGGTGTGCGAGTTTCGCACACCATTCGCACACCTGGAGCAGTTGTCTTCCGAAGGCCATATCTTCCTCGTTTCAGATCCAAATCGTACACAGTTTGAAGCGTTGGATTCTTGACTTCCTGAGCTTTGAAATGGTATATAGCATGTAGAAAATGGACTTCGGGAAGTGCTCCAAAAGTGCGAAAGAAGACTGCAGCTGCTGTCCTCTGTTTTCCTCTTTGCTTCCCTTTGCTTCTCTTTGCTTCTCTTTGCTTCTCTCCTTTTGTTGGCTTGCTTTGGTGTAGCTAAAAGCTTGCTTTAACTTGTCCAAGTAGCTCCTCCATCATTTGGCATGCTTGAATTGATTCATAAGCTGATATAAACATGTAAACTTGCCACAAAATGGTTAAAACCAATTACTAAGGGCCTTAATGAATTAATTGGGTTAAATGAATATGATTACTACTCAAAGGTGCTTAAAACCATTATAATTAGGTCTACAAAATAGCACTTTTTGGTAGTAATCAGCTGTGGATGATATAAATGACTCAGGGTCTCATAAGCTCAAGGCTCTAGATGTTATGAATAGCTCAGGGCTGTATATACAATGAACAACTCAGACTATTGATGATAAGAACGATTCGAGGAAGTGTGCATAAGCTTCAATATACTCTAAACAACTCAGGGCTATAGATGACAAGAATGATTCAGGTTGTGAGCTCAAGGCTCTAGATGCTATGAATAGTTGAGGGTTGTGGATGATATGAAACATTCTAAGTCATGAGCATAAGGCTCTACATTCTTTGAATAGCTCAAGGTTATGGATAACAAGAGAGACTCCAAGTCGTGTGGTCAGGGCAATATATACTATGAATAGCTCAAGGTTTTGGATGATATGAACACTCAAGGTGGTATGCTCGGAGCTCTATATGCTCTGAATAGCTCAGGGTTGTGGACAACATGAACGACTTTGGGTTGTGAGCTTAGGAATCTAGATGTTATGAACAACTTAGGATTATGGATGACATGAACGACTTTGGGTCATGAGCTCAGGGCTTTAGATGATATGAATAGTTGAGGGCTATGGATGATATGAATGACTTGGGGCCCTTTAGCATAAGGCTCTAGAACCTATCAACAACTCAAGGCTATGGCAAATATGAACAATTTTAGGTCCTAAGCTCAAGGCTTTAGATAAAATGAACAACTCAGGGCTATAGATCACATGAATGACTTAAGGTCATGAGCTAAGGGCTCTAAATGCTATGAGCAACTCAAGTTATAGATGATATGAACAACTCGGGGTCGTGTGCTCCAGGCTATAGATGTTATGAATAGGACGAGGTTGTGGATGACATGAACAAACTCTACGTCATGAGCTCAGGGCTCTAGATGCTTTGAACAACTTAGGACTGTGGATGACATGAATGACTTTGGGTCATGTGCTTAGGGATCTATATGCTATGAATAACTCAAGGT
The DNA here is from genome assembly GCA_946000715.1 of Vitis cinerea var. helleri x Vitis riparia. NCBI lineage: Eukaryota > Viridiplantae > Streptophyta > Magnoliopsida > Vitales > Vitaceae > Vitis > Vitis cinerea var. helleri x Vitis riparia. Next base: position 13,082,125 of record OX253993.1, read on the forward strand.
TATGGATGACATGAATGACTCTAGGTAGTGTGCTCAGGGATCTATATGTTATGAACAACTCAAGGCTATGTACAATATGAACGACTTGATGTCGTGTGCTTAGGGCTCTAGATGCTATGAACTTCTTAGGGCTATGGATGACATGAATGACTTTAGGTCATGAGTTTAGGACTGTAAATGCTATGAACAGTTGAAGGTTGTGGTTGATAAGAATGACTTGAGGTCCCATGAGCTTAAGGCTCTAAATGCTATTAACAACTTAGGCTATGGATGATATAAACAATTTTGGGTCATGAGCTAAAGGCTCTAGATGCTATGAGTAGCCCAAGGCTGTGTTTTATATGTACTACGCGAAGTCCCATAAGGCTCTATATGCTGTAAATGGCTAAAGGTTGTGGATGATATGAAGGATTTTGAGTTATGAGCTCAAGGCTCTAGATGCTATGAATAACTTAAGGGTGTGGATAAAATGAATGACTCTAGGTCATGAGATAAAGGCTCTAGATGCTATGAATAGCTAAGGTATGACAATGATAGGAACGACTCAGGGTTCTGTGAGCTCAGGTCTCTCAATGCTATGAACAGCTCAGGGTTGCGGATGACATAAATGAATTTGGGTTGTGAGTTCATGGTTGTAGATGCTATGAGCAACTTAAGGGTGTGGTTGATATGATTGACTCAAAAGTCTCATGAGCTCAAGGCTCTGGATGCTTTGAACAGGTTAGAAATGTGAATGATACGAACGATTCTAGGTTGAGAGCTCAAGGATCTAGATGCTATGAACAACTCAAGGCTATGAATGACATGAATGACTCTAAGTCGTGTGCTTAGGGATCTATCTACAATAAACAGCTCAAGCCTATGGATGAAATGAATGACTCAGGGTCATGTGCTCAAGGCTCTAGATGTTATGAACTGCTTGGGGATGTGGATGACATGAACAACTCTAGGTCATGAGTTCAAGACTATAGACACTATGAATAGTTGAAGGTTTTGGTTGATATGAACAACTCGAGGTCTTGTGAGCTCAAGACTCTAAATGCTATGAAAAGCTTAGGGCTATGGATGATATGAATGATTTTGGGTCATGAGTTAAAGGCTCTAGATGCTATAAGCAACCCAAGGCTGTGGTTTATATCTATGACTCGGGGTCCCATGAGTGCAGGGCTCTATATACTGTGAACAACTTAGGGCTATGGATGATATGAAGGATTTTGGGTTATAAGCTCAAGGCTCTAGATACTATGAATAGCTCAAGGTTGTGGATGACATGAACGACTCCAAGTCATAGGGTAAAGGCTGTCGATGCTATGAATAACTAAGGGATGCAGATGATAAGGATGACTCGGGGTCCCATGAGCTCCAATTTCTCGATGTTATGAATAGCTCAAGGTTGTAAATCACATGAATGACTTCAAGTCACGAGCTCATGGCTCTAGATGCTATGAGCAACTTAAGGGCGTGGTTGATATGACCGACTTGGGGTCTTATGAGCTCAAGGCTTTAGATGCTTTGAATAGCTCAGAGATTGAATGATATGAATGATTCTAGGTTGGAAGCTCAAGGCTCTAAAAGCTATGAACAACTCAAGGCTATGAATGACATGAACGACTTTAAGTCGTGAGCTTTGGGCTCTAAATTCTATGTACATCTAGGATTGTGGGTGATATGAATGACTCGGGGTCGTGTGCTCAAGGCTCTAGATGTTGTGAACAACTCAAGGTTATGGATGACATGAACGACTTTGGCTTGTTAGTTCAGGCTCTATATGCTATGAATAGCTAAGGACTATGGATGATATGAATGGCTTAGGGTCCTTTGAGCTCAGGGCTTTAAATGCTATGAGCAGCTTAGAGCTATGGATGACATGAACCACTCTAGGTCATGAGCTCATGGCTCCACATGCTATGAGCAACTCAAAGCTATGGTTGCTATCACCGACTCAAGGTCTTGTGAGCTTTGGCCTCTAGATGCTATGAACAACTAAGGCTTGTGAATGATATGACTGATTCTAAGTCATGAGCTCAAGGCTCTTGATGCCATGAATAGCTCAAGGTTGTGGATGACATAAATGACTCTAGGTTGTGATCTCAAGGCTCTAAATGCTATGCATAGCTAGGGTTGTAGATGATATGAACAACTTGGGGTCGTGTGCTCAAGGCTCTAGATGCTATGAACAGCTCAGGGATGTGGATGACATGAACAACTCCGAGTCATGAGCTTAGGGCTTTAGATGCTATGAACAACTCAAGGCTTTGGATGAAATGAACAACTCCGGGTTGTGAGCTTAGGGCTCTAGATGCTATAAACAGCTGAGGGCTATGGATGATATGAATTACTAAGGGTCCCATGACCGTTGGGCTCTAGATGCTATGCAAAGCTTAGGGTTGTGGATGATATGAACAAGTCTAGGTCTTGAGCTCAAGGTTTTAGATGATATGCATAGCCCATGTTTGAGGATGACATTGAGTTATGAGCTCACATCTCTAAACGCCATGAGTAGCTCAAGGTTGTGGTTTCTATGAATGACTCAAGGTCCCATGAGCTCAAGGCTCTAGATGATATGAATACTCACGGTTGTGGATGATGTGAACGACTCAGGGTTGTGAAGCTAAAACTTTAAAAGCTATGAATAGATGAGGGTTATGGATGATATGAATGACTTGGGGCCCCGTGAGCTCAAGGCTCTAGATGCTATAAATAGCTCAGGGCTTTGGATTATATGAACGATTATGGGTCTTGAGCGTAGGACTCTAGATGTTATTAACAGCTCAAGGTTGTGGTTGACATGAACGACTTTGGGTCGTGATATCAAGGCTCTAAATGCTATGAACAACTGGGGTTGTGGATGACATCAACTACTTTGGGTCGAGATATCAGGGCTCTAGATGCTATGAATAGCTAAGATTTGCAGATGCTATCAACAACTCAAGGTCTCGTGAGCTCAAGGCTCTAGATGCTATGAACAACTCAAGGTTATGTATAACATGAACAACTCCTAGTCATGAGCTAACGACTCTAGATGCTATGAGAAGCTCAAGGTTGTGGTTGATATGAATGAATCAAGGTCCCATGAGCTAAGAGCTCTAGATGCTATGAACTACTTAAGGTTGTGAATGATATGAAAGATTATAGGTCATGAGCTCATGACTCTAGATACTATGAACAACTTAGGGTTGTGGATGACATGAACAACTTCAGATCATGAACTCAGGGCTCAAGATGCTATGACCAATTGAGGGATATGGATGATATGAATAGCTTGGGGTCCCTTAAGCTTAAGGCTCTAAATGTTATGTTATGCTCAAGGTTGGGGATGATATGAATGGTTCTGTGTCATGAGGTCAAGACTGTAGATGCTATGAATACCTTAGAGTGTTGGATGGCAATAAGAATTATGAGTCGTGAGCTCAAGGCTCAAAATGCTATGAACAACTCAGGGTCATGAGTTCAAGGCTTTAGATTTTGTGAACAACTAAGAGTTGAGGAAGACATGAACGACTCTGAATCATGAGCTCAAGGCTCTATATGCTATGAACAACTCAAGGTTATGGATGACATGAACAACTCTTAGTCATGAGGTGAGGGATCTCGATGCTATGAACAACTAAGGGTTGTTAATAGTATGAATGACTCATGGTCCCATGAGGTCAAGTCTCTAGATGCTATGAACAGCTCAGAGCTATGGATGACATGAACAACTCCAAGATGTGATCTCATGACTCTAGATCATATGAGCAACTAAAGATTGTGGATGATCTGAACGACTCAACGTCCCATGAGCTCAGGGCATTAGATGCTAAGGATAGCTCAATCTTGTTGATGATATGAACAACTCCGGGTCATGAGATTTAGGGACTAGATGCTATGAATGGCTCAGGATTGCGAATGACATGAACAAATCTATGTCGTGAGCTTAGTTCTCTCCCCTTAACAAAAGTTTTATCCTCAAAATTTAAAAAAGAAAACCTGTAAAGAATTCTGGGTACTTGTTTCTCATATCTGATTCCAAATCCCATATAGCTCCTTCCACTCCATGATGATCCCATAACACTTTCACTAAGGTATGGTTTTGGTTCGTAGTACTTGCTCTTTCTTATTTAGAATCTCTCTCGACCCTTCCTCATACGTTACATCTTCTTGCAAATTCAAATCATGCCAATCTAGTACATGATTGGTATCATGCTCATACTTCCGCAACATGGAGACATGGAACACATCATTTATACCTTATAGTTGTGGCGGTAAAGCTAATTTGTATGCTACCTCTACAACCTTTTGAAGGATTTCAAAGGGCCCAATATGTCTTGGAGGAAAGCTCAAAGATTGAAAAGCAAAAATTCTAGGTTTGGTGGTTCATAAAAATGTGAACGAGATTTCAAGTGCCAAAAAGTGACTCATCCCAAACAAGAACTTATAAAACAAGAGTAGCATAGTGAGACTACAGATTGGGCCAAGCAAACAAGGAGATGTTATGAATGTGGTGAGGTAGGACATCTTAGGAGGAAGTGCCCAAAATGTCAACAACTTGCATACCAGCCATCTCAATGGTAGTTTCAGTAGATGAACTCACGAATCCAAGGAAGGCAACCTCAAGAGGAAGGAAACTTTAGACAAGGAAAGCTTGGAGGGAAGCTAGAACGAGGACAACAAGGGAGATTTTATGCACTGGGCCCATAAAATGTAGAATCAAATGCCTTAGTGGAAGTTATGATCTTATGTTTTAGCACTTAGGCACATGTTTTATTTGATCTGGGATCTACCTTCTCTTTTATTTCTGCATCATTTGCCTCCTTGATAGACATAGAATTTGTTCCCTTTCATTATTCATTATGTTTTGAGACTCCTATGGGTGGTAATTAAGGTGGAAACCAAGTGAGTGTGTCATGCTGGTGTACTTTATATTGGGGGTCTTGAAGTTGCAATGGATTTAGTTATTCTTGATATTTCATCATTTGATGTAATTATGGGGATGGATTAGCTGGCCCGACATCATGCTGTATTAGACTATTATGTGAAGAAAGTAATGATTCGTCCCCATTGTAGTCATGCCATTTGATTCTGGCTCAGATAGGTGTTATCAACAAAATTTATAAAACCTAAATCACCTCACACTAGAGTAGCATAGCTAACATAGTATAGTGGCTCTAGGATCGTCCACAGGGATGGGTTTTCATCGTACAGTTGACTTTAGTGAAGGAAATAAAATGGTGTTTTTCCTTATAACAATTAGCCTTTAAAGAAATTGGAATTGTGGTTGCAAAGATTTATTTTAAATTAAGCAAAAATAATAAGTGAAGTTAACTACAAGAAACAGTCTCTTGGAGCTTTAGGTCACTAGGATCGGGTTCCTTAGACAAATGAGGAGATTCTGGATCTTCTCCTCGCATTGGGGATAATAACATAAAGGATGGTTATCTCCCGAACCGGTTTTGTATTTAGCAATTAAGATTTGATCCAAAGGGTTCATGAAAAATAATAGTTGTTTCCCATTAATGGCTTCAAACACTAAAGAATCTCACCTTGAACCACCTTCCAATGGCTCGTAAATGATAACTAATAGACATCCATGGATCTAGCAATAAGCATCCATAGAGTCCAAAAAGCTTACCAAGTATTGGCCATTCAAGGTGTTTTTAAGGGATTTAAAGCTAAACCTTGAAATAAAGACCATTAATGGTTAACAACTACTTTCATTTAAAGCAAGGACAACTCCCACCTTTGCATTCAAGTCCTTCACCTAGTTTCCATCACTCCAAGAAACATAAAACCTAGCCACTCATCCCTTGAGAAATTATCCTCAGAGGTTGTTTGGCTAGAAAGAAGAGTGAAAACAAAATGAGAAGAAAAGACATAGCAAAATCTCTATATATTTCTTACTACGAGAATTTTACAAGTGTTCAATGAAAAACATACATACATCTTTCCTTTCTCTCTTCCCTTATATATAAGCTACCTAAAAGATATAAAAGAAAATATCTAGGTTGGTTACAAGGAGAAACTAGGAAATTACACAAAATATCTTAAGATAAAAATCTAACGAAGTTGGTGCACAGGAAGATTTCGCATACCATGCAAAATTTGGCATGGTGTGCGAAATCCTTTGGTTGTCTCAAGTGGTTTCACATGGTGTTTGAAATTTCACACAGCCATGCGAAAATGCTGGTTGTTGGATTTCTTCCTCTTGTTTTCTTCCTTGCATCTCTGATTGGCTTGGCAAAGGGCTATGAAGTGCTTCAAAGCTTGGATTTTTCATGTATTTGAGCTTTAACTTGCATTGCCATGGATTTCACCAAATTCCCCCTCATTCTTGGCTTGTGTCAATAAGCGAATAGCTACCAAAAAAACCAAAACTTGCCAAAAACTGATTAGTTTTCTTCCTCATTCTTGCTAGGTTCCTTAATGTGCCAATTGAGTTAAAAAGTATTAACTACTACTCAAAAGTATTTAAAACGGTTAGTTTCAAGCTATAAAAGAGTACTTTTTGAGTAGTAATCACTCCCCCCAACCGACATATTGCTAGTCCCTTAGCAATGAAGGAGAGATAAAGAAGAGTAGACAGTAAAATAATTTACAAAATCATGCTAATCACTCCAAAAAATTTTCAAGTGCCATGATGCGGATTATACTCTCTCATGGAACATCAAAGAGGTAAAACCCAACTTTCAACAAGAGTCATCAATTCTCTTACCTAATCACAATTTATAAAGAGTAGGCATTATGCAAATTTAAGCATCAAAAGAATTTCCACTCCCAAAGGTTCGATCCTTATTTTTCCACAAAAATCTAAGTGTTAAGCTTATTAGTTTCCGATTATAGTATGTCGGACTATTCTTTCCTCCCAACCTAGATCTTTCTCAAACTTTAGCAAACTAACCAACCTCCAATAGGCTAAGAACACACCTCTTTTATTTCACAAGTTTTTCATTGTAGGAGTGCAATGCTAAAGGTATTGTTTTCTAAAGTGTCCATGTAACGGGAATCCATTGATGACTCCCAACCAATCAAGGTTTAGGGCATCAAGCTTTAAGGATCTTTCAACCACTAACTCCTCATATTTTTCCCCGGACTTTTGAGATTGAAAAACAATACCTAAGCACCTACAATATGTTAAACTCCACCTATTCACCCTTATAACGAGCATTGAGGTCGGTGACTCCCAACCAATCAAGGCTCAGGGCATCGGGTTTTAAGGACTTTTGCTGTATACCCTTCGGACCTTGCTCGGGTTTCAAGGCAAGCGCAACACTTTGTTCTTTCTTTCTTTTTTTTTTTTTTGAAGGCTCATTGGCCTTTTATACAGTGTCCCAATACTATTAAAACGAGGTCAAAGGTACCAAGTCAAGATTTTCGTAAGTTCAGGGGGTGAGATAGTTTTTCATCTTATAATTGGAACCCAATGTGCACAGTGTGTGATAAAATTAAAGTAGAAGAAATAAGGTTGAATTCAATTGGAGTTTCAATATTTCATCAACTTCAAAAAGCATAATACAAACTCTAAGATTCAAGTAAAAAAAAAAAAAAAAAGGTAAGAACTCAATTTCTCCCATTTCATTTTGAGAATTTTTCCTTAGTAACCATGGAAATAGAGTGAAAAATTTTAAAATTAAACAAAAAGTAACTAAATTAATGATTCATGTTTCCCAATTGGTGTCTCAGCTGATTCATGCCCAGCTGGTGTTCCTTGATTGAGGGAGTAATCAACAAAATTTATAACCTATATCACCATGCATTAGGATAACTTTAGCTAATATAGCATAGTGGCTCTAGGATCATTCACTGGGAAGGGTTTTCAACTCGCAATTGATACCAATTCAAAGTTAAATTGGTGCTTTTTCATTTCAATGTTAGCTTAAGAAAAAACATAAACTTTGGATGAAAAAGTTTTGTTTCAAGCTAACTAAAAAGAAAGTAATGAAAATTACTTATGAAGAAAAGCATTCCTTGGAGGTTTAGGTTCACAAGGGAGGCTCCTCATCCAAAAATAGAGCTCCGGTCACTTGGTTCTTTTCCTCGCATTAGAGAATTAACATATAGTTAATTCTCTAAACAATGTTGTACAGATGCTTCCCTTTAATAGAATTCAGCACTAATTATCTCTCACTGATGCAACTTGCAATGGCTCATGCCTCTCACCTAGCATTTGCCATTCAAGGTGATCATTAACCTTAGACTTCCCTTCTCAAGCTTGCAAGAGATAACTAATGGATGTCTCCTTGGAGTCCAAAAGCTTACTAAGTGTTGGCAATTCTAGAAAATCCTACCTTCAAGTCACCTCCCAAAAGCTCGCAAGAGGTAAACTAGTACATCTCCATGGACGGAGATCACTTGCCTTACCAAGTGTTAGCTCAGGTGAATTGAAGGTGTTTTAAGTTAACTAAAAACATAGAAATCATTAATGGGTCACACTTTCTCTTCATTAATGGCTGAAACAACAAAACTACCAATTCTTGCATTTGGAACCTTTCCCGGCAACCTTAGCTCCAAGGAACTTAAAAGCCTAGCCACTCATTCTCTGAGGAATCATCCTCAGAGCTTGTTTGGCTAGTAAGAAAAATTAAATAAATATATACAATCAAAACGAGAAGGTAAGGCAGAGCAAAGGCTCTGTATTTTACTTCCTTGCAAAACTATACAAAGTTGTCTGAGAACAAGCTTTCCGTTCTCTTAATAGAAAATTACAAGCATTATATATGGGGTTATTTACCCTTTGTTCTTGCTTAAAGATTAAGGAATCCTATGATAGGTGGATTACAAGGAGAGTTTGGGGATTTAGACATAAAAAAAATCTCAAAATGTTGGTCACAAGTATCGGGAAGCTTCAGGAGAATTTCACAGTCGTGCAAGAGGGCTGCAAAATTTCGCAGCATGAAGGACACCATTTCGCAGCCAAAGGATGATTTCACAGCCATCCTCTTATGATTTTGCAGCCAAAGGCTGATTTCGCAACCCTGCGAAATTTGTCTTCAGCTTGGGGTGACCGGCTTCCAATAGCTGTAACTCCTTCATTTCAACTTCGAATCATCCACCGTTTAAAGCATTGGAATGCTAACTTCCCGAGCTTGGAAACGACATATAGTATGCATAAATTGAGCTCCAGGAAGTGCTCCAAAAGTGATTGACAGCGACTGTCCTCAAGTATGCTTCATAGTAGATTTCTCTTTGCTTTCCCTCATTGCATTCCAGATTTACTTATGGTAGAGGACTTTAAAGCTTCAAATCTTTGGTTCTTCATGTTTCTGAGCTTTGCATTTCTTTGCCATGGATTCCAAAAAACTCTCTTCAATCTCGGATTGCTTTGGTGATCAACTTACTAACAAAAACACCAAAACTTACACAATTTGATTAGAAATGATTGCAAAAGTCCGTCCTTAATATGTTAATTGAGTTAAAAGGTAATAACTACTACTCAAAATTGTTTAAAAGAGTTAATTACAAGCTATCAAATAGCACTTTTTGAGTAGTAATCACTCCCCCTAACCGACATATTGCTAGTCCCTTAGCAATGAAGGAGAGAAAAAGTATTAAAAAGTAATATACTTTGCAAGATCATGCTTATCACTTCCAAAAAATTTTAAGTGGCATGATGATCAAACTCTCACATGGAACATTAAAGAAATATAAACTCAAATTTCAACAAGAGTTATCAAATACTTTGCTTAACACAATTCATAAAGAGAAGACATTATGCAAATTGAAGCTTTAAAATCATTTCCACTTCCAAAGGACCAAACCTTACTCTTCCATAAAAATCTAAGTGTTAGTTGATAGTTTCTGAATATAGTATGCTAAACTAATCTCTCCCCCCGACCTAGTTCTTTTTCAACACTTAGCAAACTGACCAAATTCAATAGGCTAAGAACACACCCTTTTGTTTCACCATTTTTTTTCATTGTAGGAGTACAAGGCTTAAGGGTATTCTTTTCTAAATTGTCCATGTAACGGGGGTCCATCGATGACTCCCAACCAATTAAGGTTTAGGGCATCAAGCTTTAAGAATCTTTCAACCACTAACTCCTTAGATTTTACCCCGGACTTTTGAGAATGAATTTTAATACCCAAGCACCTACAGTATGTTAAACTCCACCTATTCACCCTTGTAATGAGCATTGAGGTCGGTGACTCCCAACCAATGAAGGCTTAGGGCACCAGGCTTTAAAGATTTTCACTATATACCCTCAGACCTTGCTCGGGTTTCAAGGCAAGTAAACACTTTTCTTTTTCTTTTCTTTTTCTTTCAAAGGCTCATTGGCCTTTTATAAGGTGTCCCAACACTATTAAAATAAGGTCAAAGGTACCAAGTCTAAAATTTTCCTAAGTCAAGAGGGAAATAGTTTTTCATCTTATAATTGGAATCTATTGTGCACAATGTGTGAATAGCTTAAAGTGGAAGAACTAAGCTTGAATTCAATAAAAGATTCAGCAATTCGTCAACTTTAGTAAGCATAAAACAAACTCTAAGTCAAGTGAAAAACAAAAATTCAATTTCTCCCATTTCAATTTGAAAATTTTTCCTTAGAACCCATGGAGAGTAGAATAAAAAACTTTTTAAAAAATTTTAAAATTAAACAAAAATCAACTAAAGTACCAAAATAACTTAGCATAAATAACAAAAAACTTCCTTCCTCAACTCTCCCCCCAACCAAGCTAAACATTGTCCTCAATGTGGCATCAGCGATTGAGATTATAAGGAGGAAGTGGTACCTCCTGAGTGATATCAATTTCGAGTATTGATTGGAGAAACCACATGTTTCAAAAAGAATAAAAGATATGAGTAGAGGAAATAAGAATAAAATAGTGCTAAGAGTGATCAAAAAGTGATAGATTTGTATTACTTTAATTCATGTAAGTACAAAATGAAAAACAAGCAATACAAGTAATCCTAATATATAATATCAAAAGCATGGGATTTTAGAAAGGACATACATAAACGAAATACATAATCGAAATATATATGAAAGAAACTATCATAATGATCAAATTGTGGGTGGAGGATGCTGTGGAGATGATGGCTCAACTGTCTCTGCCTCTCCTGTAGGAGGCTCCTCAGGAGCCATAATCTCATGCATGAAATGAGGGGCCTGTGCTGGCTCTGGTGGGCTAGGAGTGGCACGCTCAGGAGCTGATATAATGCGAGATGATGTTGAATCTGCCTCAGCATGGCAGTATGCTGGGCCTGAGTGGTAATAATCTGCTCTTGATGAGCACGAAGGGTTATCATCTGCTAATTACTACTCAAAAAGTGTTATTTTATAGCTTGTAATTAACTCTTTTAAACACTTTTGAGTAGTAGTTATTACCTTTTAACCCCATTGGCATATTAAGGACCTTTGCAATCATTTCTAATCACTTTGTGTAAGTTTTGGTGTTTTTGTTAGTAATTTGATCACCAAAGCAATCCAAGATTGAGGAGAGTTCTTTGGAATCCATGGCAAAGCAATGAAAAGCTCAGAAACATGAAGAACCAAAGTATTGAAGCTTTAAAGTCCTTTGCCATAAGCAAATCCGGAATGCAAGGAGGGGAAGCAAAGAGAAATCTAACATGAAGCATTCTAGATGACAGTGGTATCAGCCACTTTTGGAGCACTTCCTGGAGTTCAATTTATGCATGCTATATGTCGTTTTGAATCTCAGGAAGTCAACAATCCAATGCTTCAAACGGTACACGATTCGGAGTTGAAATGAAGGAGTTACAGCCATTGGAAGCCAATCACTCCAAGCTGAAGGAAAAATTCACACGGCTGCAAAATCAGCCGTGGGCTGTGAAAATGGTGTCCTTTTGCTGCGAAATTTCGTAGCCCTCTTGCAAGCACAGCTGCAGTGTTCTCCTGAAGCTTCCCGATATTTGTGACCGACATTTTGAGATATTTTGTTTTAGATATTTGATGTCTAAATCCCCAAACTCTCCTTGTAACCCACCCATCATAGGATTCCTTAGTCTTTAAGTAAGAACAAAGGGTGAATAACCTCTTATATATAGTTTGTAATTTTTTTTACACAAATCATCGATATGTAATCGGCGAAAGCAAGAAATATATTTTACAGAGCACTTGCTCTGTTTTTCCTTCATATTTTTGTTTTCTCGTTCTTTTTATTTCTAGCCAATCAAACTCTGAGGATTTTTCCTCAGAGGATGAGAGGCTAGGCTCTTCGTCTCTTGGAGTGAAGAAAGCCGGGTAAGTTTCCTCATGCATAAATTGGAAGTTTTGTCGTTTTAGTTTTTAATGAAGAGAGAGTGTGACCCGTTAATGGTTTTTATCTTTTTAGTTAACTTAAAACGCCTTTAAATCACCTAGGCCAACACTTGGTAAGGCAAGTGATCTCCATCCATTGAGATGCACTTGTTTATCTCTTGCGAGCCTTTGGAAAGTGGTTTAGAGGTAGGATTTTCTAGAATAACCAACACTTGGTAAGCTTTTGGACTCCAAGGAGACATCCATTAGTTATCTCTTGCGAGCTTTTGACGGGTAATCCAAGGTTAAAGATCACCTTGAATGGAAAATGCTAGGTGAGAGGCACAAGCCATTGCAAGATGCATCAATGAGAGGGATTTAGTGTTTGAACCCATTAAGGGGAAGCATCTGTACCACACCGGTTAGAGAATTAACTATATGTTAATTCTCTAATGCGAGGAAAAGGAACAAGTGACCGGAACTCTCTTTTTGTATAAGGAACCTGAGCCTAGTGATCTGAAACTCCAAGAAACACTTTTCTTAGTAAGTAATTTCCACTACTTTATTTTTGGTTAGTTTAAAACCAAACCTTTTTCATTCAAACATCTTTATGTTTTCTTTTAAAGCTAACCTTGAAATGAAAAGACACCAATTCATCTTTGAATTAATATCAATTGGGAAGTGAAAACCCATCCCAGTGAACGACCTTAGAGCCACTATGCTATGCTAGCTAAGGCTATCCTAGTACATGGTGTAATAGGTTATAAATTTTGTTGATTACTCCCTTCTGAGGACCACAATCAAGGGACACCAGCTGGACACGTATCAAATGGCACCACTATCAGGGACCATTGAGAGGACATGAATCAGTTGAGACACCAATTAGGAACGAATCAAATGGCGTCGTTGCCGGGGATGGTGCCGCTTTACAATGATATCACCTTTCCAGAGTACTTGTGATCTTCATCAAAAGTTTGGTGACTTTTCTTTTCTTTTTAGTAACTCTTTTTATTTGTTTCTTTTCTTTGTTCATATTTTAGTATAGCTTTTATTTAGTTTTTAGTTAATCTTAATAATTTTTTTCTTTTATTTTCTTTTGTTTTCTCTGTTTTTAATTCACAAATTGCTAGTTGTGCATGTCATGTTGAATACGAGATAGCAGAGGAAGCCATGAACTTCATGAGTTATGTGGCTGAAGTTTCAAGAGTATGGGATGAACCAAATGCTAGAGATATGGGAAGAATGGCGTCTCAACCTAATGCTAAGGGTAAGATGTATATTTTGAATGACAGCATAGACATGAAGGCAAAGATTGTAGCTATGGCAAAGAGATTGGAAGAGTTAGAAATGACGAAGATGCAAGAAGTGCAAGCCATCTCTCAAACACCATTGCAAGCTATGCCTTATGCCATTTGTGTATCTTATGAGCACTTGGTGGATGAGTGTCCTACCATTCCAACGGTGAGAGAAATGTTTGGTGATTGCAACACCTACAATTCCAATTGGAGGGACCATCCAAAATTCTCTTGGAAACCACAACAACCTAAGTACCAGCAACCTGCTCAAGCACCATAGCAAGCCTCAAACCTTGACCAATCTATGGTGAATCTTAGCAAGGTCGTGGGAGACTTTGTTGGAGCTCAGAAATCCATCAATGCTCAACTCAATCAAAGAATTGACAGTGTAGAGAGTTCATTGAACAAAAAGATGGATGGAGTGCAAAATGATCTATCTCAGAAGATAGATAATCTCCAATATTCAATCTCAAGGTTTGCCAACCTCAACACAATGCAAGAAAAAGGAAACTTTCCTTCTCAGCCTCATCAAAATCAAAAGGGTATTCAGGAAGTGGAGGCTCAAAAGAGAGAATCTTCAATGGTGAAGGAAGTTAAAGAAGTGATCACTCTGAGGAGTAGTAAAGAGGTTGATCCGCCCACATCCAAGCTAGAGCATGATGAAGAGAGTGAAACAGAGAAAGAAAAGAGGGAGGAAATCCAAGGAAAGAAAAAGGGGAAAAGCATAGAGAAAGATGACTATGTAGATAAAGAACCACGGATGATAGTCATCAAGGAAGAAATGAAGAAACACATGCCTCCACCTTTCCCCCAAGCTTTGAATGAGAAAATCATACAGAGCAAGTTTCAAGTGAGGGATGCAAACTTCATATGGGATCCGGGCAAGCTAAATCAGGATCAAATTTTTTGATGGACTTAGTCTTTCTAAAGACTAGTTAGTCCATACCTTTTTGTTTTATTTATTACTTGTTTTAATTTTGATTTCAACATTTTAATTTTGATTTCAATGCTTTAATTTTGATTTCAATGCTTTAATTCTAATTTGTTTTGATGTAATTTAGGTTTTTGGATGATCAAAATCAAGAGGAATGTCAAAAGAGGTGAAAGAAGGAAGTTGGGAATCAAGAGAAGCTCAAAAGCAAGGAGAGAGCATGGCCTGCGAAATTTCGTAGCCAAAAGTGACCCGCTGCGAAAATCGCCTCCCGCTGCGAAATAGTTTCGCAGCCTCCTAGCGCCCTTTGCAAAAATTTTCACAGCTTTGAAGAGGTCCCTTGGCACACGAGTGCCATTTCGCAGCCAAGTACACCCGTTTCGCAGCTGCGAAATGGCTGCGAAACCTCCATGCCTTGAAGATCCTCCATTTCGCAGCCGACACGCCATTTGGAAGGGTGTTTCATAGCTGCAAAACCACCCTTTGGCACACGAGTGCCATTTCACAGCCCCATACACTCATTTCGCAGCTGCGAAATGGTTGCGAAATCTCCACACCTTAAAATCCTTCAACACGCACACCATGAAGCCGCACCCCTGTTGGACACATTTCGATCACTTTCTGAAGTTCATTTCATGCATACCATATCTCGTTTCGAAGCTCGGGAAGTCAGGAGTCCAAATCTTTAAACGGTGATCAATTTGGAGTTGAAACGAAGAAGTTATGGCCGTTTGAAGATGACTGTGCAAAGTTGAACGAAAATGTCGCAGCCGCACCCCCATTTCACAACTGTTGGACACATTTTTGGAGCACTTAATGGAGCTCAAATTATGCATACCATATTTCGTTTCAAATCTAGGGAATTCAGGAGTCCAATGCTTCAAACGGTGTGTGAATTGGAGTTGAAACGAAAAAGTTATGGCCGTTTGAAGACGAACCGCGCAAAGCCAAAGCGGAAATTTTTTGACTTCGCAGCCGCACCCCCATTTCAAAGGGTGTTTCGCAGCTGCGAAACCACCCTTTGGCACACAAGTGCCACTTCACAGCACCATACGTCCATTTTGCAGCTGCGAAATGGGCTGCAAAAATCCCCCTCCTCTACAAAATCCTCCCACCGCTGCGGAAACGATCTCCAAGCTTCAAAAATGGGATGCGATCTTCTTTTTTATGTTTTTTTTTTTCGTTTTGGCTTCGAAATGACTACAAAATGATCTCCAAGCTTCAAAATGGATGCAAAATGATTTCCAAACTTTGAAATGGGCTATGAAAATCCCCCTCCTCCGCGAAATCCTCCCCCCACTGCAAAAATGGCCTCCAAGCTTCAAAATGGCTACGAAAATGCTCCAGGCATCAAAATGGGCTGCGAAATGTTTTCGCAGCCCCATAGCTACCCCCTGTGAAATTCCCCTTGGGATGTAGAAAATTTTTTCTTTTTTCCCTTTGGCTGCAAAATGATCTCCAAGATATGAAATGACCTCCATGTTATAAAAATGACTTGCAAAATGAAGAGAGGTTTGCAAAAACACTTTGCAAAGCCAAGGGAAGTTGTGAAAATGCCAACAAAGCCCCGCACCATGCATCTAAAGAGGAGAGCCCTCTCACTAAGATCATACACACGAAGTCTCTCATTCCATTTCTTACCTCCTTAAACCATCAAATCCCATAGCTACCAGCTGAGAGCTCCAGTCGAGGAGACTATGCCACCTAAGGAGACTACCAGAACAGAGGTTAAAGTCCTGATCCAACCCACTCAAGAGGCCACCACAAATGCATTAGCTCCACAAGACCTTACCATTACTTGATCATCTCTTTACTTTATGTCTTTACATATTATATTAGTATAGATAATTCCATGTTTTGATGTTTTATATTTTGGGATTGGATATATTACTAATGAAACATCATATATAGACATCATTTTTTGTTTAAACTTGGCATTTTTCTATTTCCTCTACTCACTAACTCTTTTGTTTTTTTTTGAAACATGTGGTTTCTCCTATATGACCAAGACTCCATGTCACTCAGGAGGTGGTTTCTCCTATACGACCAAGACTCCATGTCACTCAGGAGGTACCACTTCCTCCCTTTATTTTCAATCGCTTTTGTCACATTGAGGACAATGTTCAGCTTGGTTAGGGGGAGAATTAAGGAAGTAAGTTTTGTTATTAATGCTAAGTTATTTTGATAATTTAGTTGATTTTTGCTTAATTTTAAAATTTTTAAAGTTTTTTTATTCTACTCTCCATGGTTATTAAGGAAAAATTTTCAAAATGAAATGGGAGAAATTGAATTTTTGTCTTTTTTACTTGACTTAGAGTTTGTATTATGCTTACTAAAGTTGATGAATTGTTGAAACTTTTATTGAATTCAACCTTAGTTCTTCCACTTTAAGCTATTCACACACTGTGCACAATAGGTTCCGATTATAAGATGAAAAACTATTTCCCTCTTGACTTAAGAAAATTTTAGACTTGGTACATTTGACCTCATTTAATAGTGTTGGGACACCTTATAAAAGGCCAATGAGTCTTTGAAAAAAAAAAAAAAAAAATGTTTTTACTTGCCTTGAAACCCGAGCAAGGTCTGAGGGGTATATGGTGAAAATCTTTAAAACCTGGTGCCCTAAGCCTTCATTGGTTGGGAGTCACCGACCTCAATGCTCGTTACAAGGGTGAATAGGTGGAGTTTAACATACTGTAGGTGCTTGGGTATTAAAATTCATTCTCAAAAGTCCAGGGTAAAATCCGAGGAGTTAGTGGTTGAAAGATCCTTAAAACTTGATGCCCTAAACCTTAATTGGTTGGGAGTCATCGATGGACCCCCGTTACATGGAAAATTTAGAAAAGAATACCTTTAGCCTTGTACTCCTACAATGAAAAAAAAAATTGTGAGAAAAGAGGTGCGTTCTTAGCCTATTGGAGGAGGTTGATTAGTTTGCTAAGCTTTGAAAAAGAACTAGGTTGGGGGGAGAGATTAGTTCAACATACTATATTCGGAAACTAATAAGTAACACTTAGATTTTTGTGGAAGAGTAAGGTTTGACCCTTTGAGCGTGGAAACTCTTTTAAAGCTTAAATTTGCATGATGCCTTCTCTTTAAGAATTGTGATTAGACAAGTTATTTGATAACTCTTGTTGAAGTTTGAGTTTTATTTCTTTAATGTTCCATGTGAGAGTTAGATCATCATGCCACTTCAAAATTGTTTTTTGATTAGCATGATGTTGTAAATTATAGTACTGTTTATTTTTATTTTTCTCTCCTTCATTGCTAAGGGACTAGCAATATGTCGGTTGGGGGAAGTGATTACTACTCAAAAAGTGCTATTTTATAGCTTGTAATTAACTCTTTTAAACACTTTTGAGTAGTAGTTATTACCTTTTAACCCAATTGGCATATTAAGGACCTTTGCAATCATTTCTAATCACTTTGTGTAAGTTTCGGTGTTTTTGTTAGTAATTTGATCACCAAAGCAATCCAAGATTGAGGAGAGTTCTTTGGAATCCATGGCAAAGCAATGGAAAGGTCAGAAACATGAAGAACCAAAGTATTGAAGCTTTAAAGTCCTTTGCCATAAGCAAATCCGGAATGCAAGGAGGGGAAGCAAAGAGAAATCTAACATGAAGCATTCTAGATGACAGTCGTGTCAGCCACTTTTGGAGCACTTTCTGGAGTTCAATTTATACATGCTATATGTCGTTTTGAAGCTCAGGAAGTCAACAATCCAATGCTTTAAACGGTGCATGATTTGGAGTTGAAATGAAGGAGTTACAGCCATTGGAAGCCGATCACTCCAAGCCGAAGGAAAAATTCACACGGTTGCGAAATCAGCCTTGGGATGCGAAAATGGTGTCCTTTTGCTGCGAAATTTCGCAGCCCTCTTGCATGCACATCTGCGGTGTTCTCCTGAAGCTTCCCGATATTTGTGACCGACATTTTGAGATATTTTGCTTTAGATATTTGATGTCTAAATCCCCAAACTCTCCTTGTAACCCACCTATCATAGGATTCCTTAGTCTTTAAGTAAGAACAAAGGGTGAATAACCTCTTATATATAGTTTGTAATTTTCTTTACACAAATCATCAATATGTAATCGACGGAAGGAAGAAATATATTTTACAGAGCACTTACTCTGTTTTTCCTTCATATTTTTGTTTTCTTGTTCTTTTTATTTCTAGCCAATCAAACTCTGAGGATTTTTCCTCAAAGGATGAGAGGCTAGGCTCTTCGTCTCTTGGAGTGAAGAAAGCCGGGTAAGTTTCCTCATGCATAAATTGGAAGTTTTGTTGTTTTAGTTTTTAATGAAGAGAAAGTGTGACCCATTAATGGTTCTTATCTTTTTAGTTAACTTAAAACGCAAATCACCTAGGCCAACACTTGGTAAGGCAAGTGATCTCCATCCATTGAGATGCACTTGTTTATCTCTTGCGAGCCTTTGGGAGGTGGTTTAGAGGTAGGATTTTCTAGAATAGCCAACACTTGGTAAGCTTTTGGACTCCAAGGAGACATCCATTAGTTATCTCTTGCGAGCTTTTGACAGGTAATCCAAGGTTAAAGATCACCTTGAATGGCAAATGCTAGGTGAGAGGCACGAGCCATTGCAAGATGCATCAGTGAGAGGGATTTAGTGTTTGAACCTATTAAGGGGAAGCATCTGTACCACACCAGTTAGAGAATTAACTATATGTTAATTCTCTAATGCGAGGAAAAGGAACAAGTGATCGGAACTCTCTTTTTGTATAAGGAACCTGAGCCTAGTGATCTGAAACTCCAAGAAACACTTTTCTTAGTAAGTAATTTCCATTACTTTATTTTTGGTTAGTTTAAAACCAAACCTTTTTCATTCAAACATCTTTATGTTTTCTTTTAAAGCTAACCTTGAAATGAAAAGACACCAATTCATCTTTGAATTAATATCAATTGTGAAGTGAAAACACATCCCAATGAATGACCCTAGAGCCACTATGTTATGCTAGCTAATGCTATCCTAGTATATGGTGTAATAGGTTATAAATTTTGTTGATTACTCCCTTCTGAGGACCATAATCAAGGGACACCAGCTAGACACGTATCAAATGGCACCACTGTCAGGGACCATTGAGAGGACATGAATCAGTTGAGACACCAATTGGGAACGAATCATCTGCTGAGTGAGGATGCTCTAAGAAGTGGCCAATGCCTGGAAAGTGTGGCATAGGCCTCTATACTAGATAATGAGTATAGCTATCCTTGGCTCAGCTGAAGGAGATGGCTCTGATGTGGGTGGAATAACAGGAGGAGACTGTGGTGTGGCCTGAGGAGCAGAGGGTGGAACCTCTGGTATATGCTCTGTAGGGGCCACGGCAGGGGCAGGTGGCTGAGTGTCAACAGGTATGTCAACTGGCTCCTTTGGCTACTCTGGATGCTCTGGTCCAGCTGGTGCTCCCTGGTCTGCACCACCATAAGCTGTCATACTAGTCCATTTGTCGAGAGTGAAAATCTCTCGACAAATGCATCTATACTCATGCTGAGGCTCTGCTAGGTATCCTAGGTGCTCCAATATCTGGCATAATAGTCTGGGGAAGAGAAGTGGAATAGCATATGCTCGGAGTAGCTTCTTTCGATGCACTTTCTCTTCAAAATATAGAAGAGCGGCCATGATGAGATGATGAGGGCTAAAGAAGTATCCCTCAAAGATCCTATACAATGCCTCCAGCAACACTCCTCTCCTCTGCACCTAATGCTGAAATGGGAAAATGTTATAGCGGAGGAGTGCATCAATGAAGAACATGCTGGGGGGAAGCTCCTTCCTCAAGATACAATGGCATGAGGATGCCCCTCTGGACAGGGTATGAATGATGTGACTCTGTGAAGGGTGAGTCCAGGCTCGAAAATCCTTTGGACGTGCTGGCTCATAGGGGATATGGAGTGCCTCTGCTATATGTTGAGCTCCCAAAATACCATGGCGTCCATCTATGGTAAAATGGATGATTGTAGGATCCCGGACCTGGTTTGTGGTCATGGACTGATAGAAGTCCAATGCCACACGGGGATAGAAAAAATCCCTGGGAGTCAGTAAATGCTCCATATGATACCTCTGTAGCAAACGAAAGGACTCCCTGAGCTCAGGTTGAATTCTGAAGGTGGCTATGTCGAAACAGAGTTTAGAGTGGAATGGCCTTGCTCTGCAATCTAGATTTCCTTCAATTGGCGGCTATGTCACCATGAGGCGTCTGATAGCTACCTCAAGAGTCATGCCTGAGGGAATTTGAGATTCTCTTGCTGGTGTTTGAGATGGCTGAGGCTTCTTGGCAGGTGGTGGAGACTTTTTGGCAGGTGGTGGAGATGGCGTAGGCTCTGATTTAGGCTCTGAAGATGACTCTGTCAGATCAATTGGCTCAGAGACCTTGCCTTTCTTTTTTGGGGGACCGGTATCTGATTTTTTACCTCTGGAAGAGCTCACACCGGCGATGGTAAGTGATCTTCTTGTATTATAGCGCCTGGGCGAAGGACTGGTAGGTGCGTCCTCGATCGGAGGTGGGACGAGGCGAGGCCGTGGCAGCTCGGAGGTGGAATCTTGGACAGGCGTGTCTCTTAGGATTCTCAGGCGAGTCAATGGGGATGAAAACTTAGCTCCTCGAGTTCTAGCCATGGTGGTGTCAGCGAAAACGGCCGAAGATGTGTGCGGCTTGCTCAGGCGAAGGAGGCAGACGAGAGGGTGCTCTGGCTTGGCTCCTCTTGGTACCTTTTTGAAGTTCAAATGACCGTTTAGAATAGGAAAAATGGAATTTATACCATTTAAAAGGATGCTAAGGGTCACTGTTCCTTTTCGCAGCAGATGAGACTTTTCGCAGCGATGGGGCGTGGATTTTGCAGTAGGAGGGCATTTTCGCAGCAGGGGTAATTCGACAACATTTTCGCAGCCCATTTCGTAGCTGCGAAACTAGCGTATGGTGCTGCGAAGTGGCTCTCGTGTGCCAAAGGGTGGTTTCGTAGCTGCAAAACACCCTTCGAAATGGCGCCTTGGCTGCGAAATGGTGGATTTCAAGGCGTGGAGATTTCGCAGCCATTTCGCAGCTTCGAAACGGGTGTACTTGGCTACGAAATGGCACTCGTGTGCCAAGGGGTCTCTTCGTAGCTGCGAAAATTTTCGCAGCAGGAGGCGATTTTCGCAGCGGCCCACTTTAGGCTACAAAATTTCGCAGACCATGCTCACTCCTCGTTTTTGAGCTCCTTTTGATTCCTAGCTTCCTTCTTTCAATTTCCTTGCAATTCCTCCTGATTTTGATCATTCAAAAAGATTAAGTTACATACAATTAACACAATTTAAGACCAAAACTAAAATCAAAACAATTTACAAAGATTATAAATTAACATAATTAAACAAAAATATGGACTTTGGTGAAACCAAGTCCATCTAACCCTTCTCTGATCAAGCTTTTTGTGGCTCAAGGAGGTTGATTTCCTCATTTTCTTGCTTGAATGACTCAATGAATGGCTTGAGACGATGACCATTGACTTTAAAGATGTCTGTGCCATTGGAATTCAGTAATTCCACCACTCCATTGAGATGCACTTGATGAATAATGAAAGGACCTATCCATCTTGACTTGAGCTTCCTAGGAAAGATATGGAGCCTTGAATCATAGAGTAAGACTCTTTGTCCTTTCCAGAATTCTTTGTTGGAGATTAATTGATCATGCCACCTCTTCATCCTCTGTTTTGTAACTTTGGAATAGATGTAAGCATCATTTCTTAATTCCTCCATCTCATTAAGGTCTAAGCACCTCTTTGCCCCAGCTTTGATCAAGTCCACGTTCAACCTCTTGATTGCCCACCAAGCCTTATATTCAACTTCCACAGGGAGATGGCATGCTTTGCCATAGACTAGGCAATAGGGAGACATGCCAAGAATAGTCTTGTAAGCTATTCTATATGCCCATAATGAATCATGAAGCTTAATAGACCAATCTTTTCTACTCGTGATCACCACCTTCATCAATATGTTCTTGATTTTCTTGTTTGCTAGCTCCACTTGCCTAGAAGTTTGAGGGTGATAAGGTGTAGCTACCTTATGCTTCACTCCATACTTGGCTAATAGGGTTTCAAACCGTTTGTTGCAAAAATGAGTACCTCCATCACTGATTATGGCCTTGGGCACTCCAAATCTTGAGAAGATGTTCTCCTTAAGAAATTTGAGAACCACCTTATGATCATTCTGTTTACAGGGGATTGCCTCAACCCATTTAGAAACATAGTCCACCCCCACCAATATATAAGAGTTACCAAAAGACATTGGGAAAGGTCCCATGAAGTCAATACCCCAAACATCAAAGAGATCAACTATTAGGATGGGGTTCATGGGCATTTGATTTCTTTTTGTAAGCTTCCCGAGCCTTTGGCATCTATCAAGACTCCTACACATGATGTGGGCATCTTTGAAAAGTGATGGCCATTTAAACCCTGATTGCAACACCTTCATGGCTGTTTTTTGAGAGGCAAAGTGGCCTCCACATGCATTCTCATGGCAATGGCTGAGGATTACTTGTTGCTCTTCTTTAGGGACACACTTCCTTATAATCTGATCTACACAATACTTGAAAAGAAAAGGCTCTTCCCAATAATAAGCATGAATCTTTGCAAAGAAGTGCTTCTTGTCTTGTGCTTTCCACTCACTTGGAATTTCACCAGTAACCAAATAGCTAGCAATATGAGCATACCAAGGAGTTTTCTCTAGCAACATGAGTGATTCCTTAGAAAAGTCATCATTAATAGGTAAGACATGGGAATTGTGTGCTATAGCCAGCCTTAAAAAGTGGTTAGCTACCACATTCTCCACTCATTTCTTGTCTCTAATTTGGAGATCGAACTCTTGTAATAAAAGAATCCATCTAATCAACCTTGCTTTTGCATCTTGCTTTGTCAATAAATACTTCAAGGTTGAATGGTTAGTGAAAACAATGATGAAAAACCCTACCAAATAAGCACGAAACTTGTCTAAGGCAAACACCACAGCTAACAACTCTTTCTTTATAGTTGTGTAGTTCCTTTGAGCTTCGTTCAATGTTTTGCTTGCATAGTAGATCACATAGGGCTTCCCATCTTCTCTTTGGCCAAGTACAACTCCTATAGCAAAGTCACTGGCATCACACATTACTTCAAAGGGTAGTTGCCAGTTAGGGGCCCTCACTATTGGAGCAGTTGTCAAAAATTGCTTCAATTGATCAAAACTCTTTTGACATCTTTCATCCCATATAAACTTAGCATCCTTAGCTAAAAGTTCACAAAGATGCTTTGAAAGCTTAGAAAAGTCTTTTATAAATCTCCTGTAGAACCCTTCATAGCCAAGGAATTGCCTTAATCCTTTTACAGTGGTTGGGGATGGCAATTTGACAATAAGTTCCACCTTTGCTTTATCAACTTCAATGCCTTTCTCGGAGATGATATGGCCAAGGACAATTCCTTGATGTACCATAAAGTGGCATTTCTCCTAGTTGAGCACCAAGTCTTTTTCAATACATCTATTAAGAACCGCTTCCAAATTGAGTAAGCATTCTTCAAATGTACCTCCATATATGGTGATATCATCTATGAAAACCTCCATAATTCGCTCCACCATATCACTGAAGATACTAAGCATACATCTTTGGAATGTTGCAGGTGTATTGCATAAACCAAAAGGCATTCTTCTGTAGGCGTATGTTCCAAATAGACATGTGAAAGTGGTCTTCTCCTGATCTTCAACATCAATTTCAATTTGGAAATACCTTGAGTACTCGTCCAAGAAACAATAGAAAGGATGGCCAGAGACTCTCTCCAGCACTTGATCAATAAACGGGAGTGGAAAATGATCTTTCCTTGTCACAGCATTCAATTTCCGAGAGTCAATGCACACCCTCCAACCGGAAATGAGGCGTGTAGCAATTTCTTCTCCTTTTTCATTTTGAACCACAGTAATCCCTGACTTCTTTGGTACCACTTGAGTAGGACTCACCCAAGGGCTGTCAGATATGGGATAAATAATACCCGCTTGAAGTAGCTTCAGCACCTCAGCTCGCACCACTTCTTGCAAATGAGGATTCAATCTTCTTTGAGGTTGACGAATTGGTTTAGCTTATTCCTCTATATATATGTGATGTGTACAAACCAAAGGACTGATTCCTTTCAAGTCAGATATTTGCCATCCTATTGCTTTCTTACATCTTTTGAGAACTTTAAGTAGAGAAATCTCCTGATGAGTAGTAAGAGATGAAGATATAACAACAGGGCATTGATTATTTTCTTCCAGGTACGTGTATTTCAACTCCATGGGCAGAGGTTTCAAATTGAGTTTTGGGATCTCTTCCTTAACAGCTTCTTGTGCCTCCTCTTTATTGAATAAAGGTAGAATCTTTTCTTTCCTCCTCCAAGCTTGTAGAGTAGCAAGCACATCAGCGGTTTTAGACAACCCTTCTTCAAGATCCTTAAGACTTTCACTAACTTGTCTTGCATATTCTGATTACAATGCTCCTCCACTAGAGTGTCAATAATGCATACCTCTTCTGGACCTTCTTCTTCTTCCGGAGTGATTAGCTTCTTAGACATATAAAAGATATTAAGCTCAAGTGTCATGTTGCCAAAAGTGAGTTGCATAAGTCCATTTCTACAATTGATGATTGCATTTGAAGTAGCAAGAAATGGCCTACCAAGGATGATAGGGACATAATTAGCTTCCTTAACAAAGGGATCAGTATCAAGAACAACAAAATCTATTGGATAGTAGAAATTATCAACTTGAACTAAGACATCTTCAATTATCCCCTTTGGAATTTTCACTGATCTATTAGCTAAAGATAGAGTGATTGATGTTGGCTTCAATTCACCAAGTCCCAATTGCTTGTAGACAAAGTAGGGTAGCAAATTCACACTTGCTCCCAAGTCTAACAAAGCTTTTTCCACTACCTTTCCTCCAATCATGACTGAAATGGTAGGACATCCCGGATCTTTGTACTTTAAAGGAGACTTGCATTGTATGATGGCACTTACTTGCTCAGTCAAGAAGGCTTTCTTATTCACATTCAACCCTCTTTTGATAGTACACGGGTCCTTTAGGAATGTTGCATATGTTGGAACTTGCTTAATCATATCCAGCAATGGAATATTGACTTTCACTTGCCTCAATACTTCAAGGATTTCTGATGCATTTCTGATCCCTTTTTCCAATGCAAAGCTTGAGGAAAAGGTGAAGATATGTTTTTCTTCATCAGTTCTTCCTTAATAATCTCTTTCTCCGGATTTGCATTCACTATTGAATCATGGTCCTCTTTCCCTTCACTGATATCTTTCTTATTTCCTTTGATTTCCTCCCTCTTCTTTGTCTCTTCTTCTTCCTCCTCTTCAACATGTGGCTTGGGTGTTGGTGACTCAACCTTTTTACCACTCCTTAGAGTGATCAAGGCTTTAACATCTCTCACCTGTGAAGATTCTCCCTCATGAGTTTCCACTTCATGGATACCCTTGGGGTTCTGGTGAGGTTGAGAAGGAAATCTACCCTTCTCTTGCACTGTGTTCAAATTAGTGAGCCTTGAGATTGAGTATTGGAGATTATCTATCTTCTGAGATAAATCATTTTGCATCCCATCCATCATTTTATTCAAAGTATTCTCTACACTATCAATTCTTTGATTGAGTTGAGCATTGATGGATTTTTGGTCTCCAACAAAATCTCCCACAACCTTGCTGAGATTCACTATCGCTTGTTCAAGACTTGAAGCTTGTTGAGATGGTTGAGCCGACTGTTGGTATTGAGGTGCTCTTGGCTTCCATGAAAAATTTGGATGATTCCTCCAACTTGAGTTGTACGTATTTCCATACGAAGCATTGCTATTGGGCTTGAATTGTCCAATGACATTTGCTTGATCTCCAAAAATTTCTCTTGCAACTGGAATTGTAGGGCACTCCTCCACTAAGTGTTCATAAGATTGACAAATAGAACATGGCTTTACTTGCACTGGTGTTTCAGCAACAACTTGCACTTCATGCATCTTTTTCAGTTCTAGCTCCTCCAATCTTCTTGTCATAGCTGCAAATTTTGCTTTCATATCAACATCTTCATTCAAGGTGTACATCCCAGCCTTAGCATGAAAAGCATTGGGTTGAGACTTCATTTTTCCCACTTCTCCCTTGTTCGGTTCATCCCATCCCCTTGAGACTTCAGCCACATAACTCAAGAAATCCATAACTTCCACAAGATTCTTACTCATGAAATCCCCTTCACACATTGTTTCGAGGAGTTGCTTCATTGAGGAAGACATCCCATCATAGAAATAACTCACCAACAGCCATGTATCAAAACCATGGTGAGGACAAGCATTAATGGCTTCCATGTATCTTTCCCAACACTCATAGAATTTCTCATTCTCTTTAGCTGAGAAGTTTGAAATTTGCCTTTTCAAGTCATTTGTTTTGTGAGTAGGAAAAAACTTCTTGAGGAATTCAGCTTGTAAATCAGTCCAAGTACGGATACTCCTTGGCCTTAACGAATTAGGCCAAATCTTGGCCTTATCCTTTAAAGTAAAAGGAAATAGCTTAAGCCTCATCAAGTTGATTGAAGCTCCTCCCTCTTGGAATGTATTACAAACATCTTTAAATTCCTTGATATGTGCATAAGGATTCTCACTTTCCATTCCATGAAAAGTTGGTAGAAGTGGAACAATATGGGATCTGATCACTAGCTGCTCTATAGGGGGCACTATACATGATGGTGCACTCATACGAGGTGGATGCATGTGGTCCCTCATTGATCTGAATTCATTGGGATTGTCCTGATGACCATGGTGACAATGCTGATTTGCAGGTGTAGTTTCCATGATATTCAATCTCAATTCCAATTCCTTGTTATGAGGTGTTTCACATTTAACAAGCCTTCCTCCACTATCTCGTATCCAATTTGGCATACACAACTAGTATCAATTGTAAAAAAAAAAAAAAAAAAAAAAAACAAAAAAACAAAACAAAAGCAGAGGAAAACAAAAAAAAAACAAGATAACCAAAAGGACTTAGATTAACTAAAACTAAATTAAAAGCTATGTTAGAATATGAACAAGTAAAAGAAACAATCAAAAGAGTTAGTAAAATGAAAGAAAATTCACCAAACTTGTGATGAAAATCACAAGTATGTTGAAATAATATCACTGTGAAGTTGGCACCTTCCTCAGCAATGGCGCCATTTGATTCGTGTTTCCCAATTGGTGTCTCAATTGATTCATGTCCAGCTGGTGTTCCTTGATTGAGGGAGTAATCAACAAAATTTATAACCTATGTCACCATGCATTAGGATAGCTTTAGCTAATATAGCATAGTGGCTCTAGGATCGTTCACTGGGAAGGGTTTTCAACTCGCAACTGATATCAATTCAAAGTTAAATTGGTGCTTTTTCATTTCAAGGTTAGCTTAAGAAAAAACATAAACTTTGGTTGAAAAAGGTTTTGTTTCAAGCTAACTAAAAAGAAAGTAATGAAAATTACTTATGAAGAAAAGCATTCCTTGGAGGTTTAGGTTCACAGGGGAGGCTCCTCATGCAAAAACAGAGCTCCGGTCACTTGGTTCTTTTCCTCGCATTAGAGAATTAACATATAGTTAATTCTCTAACCGATGTTGTACAGATGCTTCCGTTTAATAGATTTCAACACTAATTCTCTCTCACTAATGCAACTTGCAATGGCTCGTGCCTCTCACCTAGCATTTTCCATTCAAGGTGATCATTAACCTTGGACTTCCCTTCTCAAGCTCGCAAGAGATAACTAATGGATGTCTCCTTGGAGTCCAAAAGCTTACCAAGTGTTGGCAATTCTAGAAAATCCTACCTTCAAGTCACCTCCCAAAAGCTCGCAAGAGGTAAACTAGTGCATCTCCATGGACGGAGATCACTTGCCTTACCAAGTGTTGGATCAGGTGAATTGAAGGTGTTTTAAGTTAACTAAAAACATAGAAATCATTAATGGGTCACACTTTCTCTTCATTAACGGCTGAAACAACAAAACTACCAATTCTTGCATTTGGAACCTTTCCCGGCAACCTTAGCTCCAAGGAACTTAAAAGCCTAGCCACTCATTCTCTGAGGAATCATCCTCAGAGCTTGTTTGGCTAGTAAGAAAAATTAAATAAGTATATACAATCAAAACGAGAAGGTAAGGCAGAGCAAAGGCTTTGTATTTTACTTCCTTGCAAAACTATGAAAAGTTGTCTGAGAACAAGCTTTCGGTCCTCTTAATGGAAAATTACATGCATTATATATGGGGTTATTTACCCTTTGTTCTTGCTTAAAGATTAAGGAATCCTATGATAGGTGGATTACAAGGAGAGTTTGGGGATTTAGACATCAAATATCTAAAACAAAAAATCTAAAAAATGTAGGTCGTAAATATCGGGAAGCTTCAGGAGAATTTTGCAGCCGTCCAAGAGGGCTGCGAAATTTCGCAGCATGAAGGACACCATTTCGCAGCCAAAGGCTGATTTCGCAGCCGTCCTCTTGTGATTTCGTAGCTAAAAGCTGATTTCGCACCCTTGTGAAATTTGCCTTCAGCTTGGAGTGATCGGATTCCAATGGCTGTAACTCCTTCATTTCAACTCTGAATCATGCACTGTTTGAAGCATTGGATTGCTAACTTCCCAAGCTTCGAAACGACATATAGTATACATAAATTGAGCTCCAAAAATTGCCCCAAAAGTGACTGGCAATGACTGTCCTCAAGTATGCTTCATGGTAGATTTCTCTTTGCTTCCCCTCCTTGCATTCCGGATTTGCTTATGGCAAAGGACTTTAAAGCTTCAAAGCTTTGGTTCTTCATGTTTCTGAGCTTTCCATTTCTTTTCCATGGATTCCAAAAAACTCTCCTCAATCTCGGATTGCTTTGGTGATCAACTTACTAACAAAAACGCTAAAACTTACACAATTTAATTAGAAATGATTGAAAAGAAACTTAATATGTTAATTAAGTTAAAAGGTAATAACTACTACTCAAAAGTGTTTAAAAGAGTTAATTACAAGCTATCAAATAGCACTTTTTGAGTAGTAATCAATTAACAAATTACCCTAGCATTATTAACAAAACTTCCTTCCTCAACTCTCCCCCCAACCGAGATCAACATTGCCCTCAATGTGTCAAGAGCAATTGAAAAAAAAGGGAGGAAATGGTACCTCCTGTGTGAAATGGAGTCTGAGTCGTATAGGAGAAACCACATGAGTAAAAAAAAAAAAACAAATGGGTAATGAGTAGAGGAAATAGAAAAATGCCAAGTATAATTAAAAAAAAATGATATCTATATATTACTATGAGAAATTACAATATGAGATATGATCAGGTAATACATCCAATCCCAGAATATAAAGTATCAAAATAAGGACAAATCTCCAGTAATATAATATGTAAATACAATAAGATAAAGAGATTTCCTATGATCAAGTAGCGGGAGCCTCAGGTGGAGATGATGCATCCTCTAGTGTAGCTATGGTGGCTTCCTGAGGTGGCAGAATCCGAACCTCTACTGTGGTAGTGTCCTCCGGTGGAATAATATCCTTAGTTGGAGTTAGAGGCTTTGACGATGCAGGAAGGGTAGGCTAAGGTAGAGGTAAAAGTCCCAGGTGCTACTGAATTTGGCGGAGTATAGCAGTCTGTTGGTCCTGATGGGCACACATCTCAGCCATTTGATGAAGAGAGTAGAATGGGTGGTGATGAGTGTCTGAAAGGTATGCACAAGGGCACAAAACTCTCAAGTCGATATGGTGATGGAAGGCTCCGATGTAGTAGGCGCGATTGGTGAAACAGTAGGAGTCATAGGCGGAGCAGTAGAAGTAGCCTCAGGTGTGGGCACTAGTGGTGTCGTCTCTGCCAGGAGCTCGCCCTGGTCTGGCTGTGAGGGCACTGGAGGTGCTACCATGGGTGGGGCTCCTGGAGGTGCAGAATATCCTGCCAACTAATTCCATTTGTCGAGAGTGAATTGCTCTTAACAAAGGCGGCGACGCTTGAGCTGAGGCTCAATAGGAAAGCCCATATACTCTAAGATCTGGCATAGCAATCTCGGGAATAGTAATGGAATGGTGTCCGCCCTCTGGAGCTTCTTCTTATGGACCTTCTCCTTAAAGTGGATGAGGAAGACCATGATCAAGTGGTACGAGCCAAAGTAGAAGCCCTCTGATATATGGAATAATGGGTCCAAAATAGCTCATCTCCTCTATATTGAATGTTGTAAAGGAAAGAGGTTGGAGCGTAGCACCACGTCTACGAGGAGCATCCTAAGTGGAAGCTC
Source organism: Vitis cinerea var. helleri x Vitis riparia (assembly GCA_946000715.1). Classification (NCBI taxonomy): domain Eukaryota; kingdom Viridiplantae; phylum Streptophyta; class Magnoliopsida; order Vitales; family Vitaceae; genus Vitis; species Vitis cinerea var. helleri x Vitis riparia. Next base: position 13,112,788 of record OX253993.1, read on the forward strand.
ATTCCGTAGAAGGATCGAATCAGTAGAGGTCCTCCTGGATAAAATACGGACCATGTCTCTCTAAGATACTGGGGACCATTGGCAGAAAGCAGACGGATCCACTAGCTCGAAAGGAATCTATAGAGCCTCTGCAATATGTCTGGCCTTGAGGATACCATGACGTCCATCAATAGTGAAGTGAATCGCAGTAGGACTCAGGACGCCACGAGTAGTCATGGACTGATAAAAGTCTAGTGCTACTATGGGATAAAAGAACTCACGAGGAGTCATAAGGTGCTCAAAGTGGTACCTCTACAGTAAGTCTTTAGAGTCTCGGAGCTCAGGCTGCTAAAAAAAAAAGTGTTTCTTGGAGTTTTGGATCACTAGGCTTAGGTTCCTATTACAAAAAGAGAGTTCCGGTCACTTGAGTCTTTTCCTCACATTGAGGATTTAACATATAGTTATTTCCCGAACCGGTGTGGTATAGATGCTTCCCCTTAATGGGTTCAAACACTAAATCCCTCTCACTGATGCATCTTGCAATGGCTTGTACCTCTTACCTAGCATTTTCCATTCAAGGTGATCCTTAACCTTGGATTACCTGTCAAAAGCTCGCAAGAGATAACTAATGGATGTCTCATTGAGATCCAAAATCTTACCAAGTGTTGGCTATTCTAGAAAATCCTACCTTCAAACCACCTCCCAAAGGCTTGCAAGAGATAAACTAGTGTATCTCAATGGACGGAGACCACTTGCCTTACCAAGTGTTAGCCTAGGTGATTTTAAGGCATTTTAAGTTAACTAAAAAGATAAAAACCATTAACGGGTCACACTTTCTCTTCATTAAAAACTGAAACAACAAAACTTCCAATTTTTGCATTCAGAACCTTACCTCGCTTCCTTCACTCCAAGAAACAAAAAGCCTAGCCACTCATCCTCTGAGGAAACATTCTCAGAGTTTGTTTGGATAGAAATAAAAATAACGAGAAAACATAAGTGTGAAGAAAAAGCAGAGCAAGTGCTCTGTAAAATATATTTCTTTCTATGATCCTCCTCTCGTGGATTACATGTATTCTTTCTCTTTACATGATATCAGAGATATATATAGAAGTTATTTTCTAATAAATATCCAGAGAGATATTTTTAACCTCCCTTTAGATATCCTAAATATCCTAATAATATCTTTAACTCATTACAAGGAGAAAATAGAAATTTACGCAAAATAACTTGAGAAAAAATCTAATTGAGTCGGTCGCAAATGTTTGAGATTACACAGGTGGATTTCACAAGTTGGAACATGACTTGCGAAAATTTCGCAAGCTGAAAGTGTCCATTTCGCAAGTTGAATTTGTGATTTCGCAACTTAGAGGTGATTTCTCAACTTGGAGATGATTTCGCAACTTGATTCGTAGCTCGGAGATGATTTCGCAACTTGATTCACAGCTGCAAAAACATAATTTGAACTTGCAAAGTGGCACACGTGTGCCTGCAGGTGGTTTCTCAAGTTGATTTTGCAGCTGCGAAATTTTTGCAAGCTGATTTTGTAGCTGCGAAATTTTCGCTCAGCCTGGTGCGGTTGTCTTCAAATGGCCATAACTTCTTCGTTTCAGCTCTGATTCGCACATCGTTTAAAGCGTTGGACTCCTAACTTCTCAAGATTCAAAACCATATATAGTATATATAAAATGGACTCTAGTAAGTTCTCAAAATGTGTCCTACAGCTTCTATCCTCTTGAATTTCTTCATGTTAGATTCCTCTGTTTTTCCTCCTTGCATTCTTCATGTAAATGAGCTTCCATTTTCTTTGCCATGGACTATACAAAGATATCCCTCGTTCTTGGATTGCTCTGGTGATAAAAAAAGCTATCAAAAACACCAAAACTTAACATAATTTGATTTGAAACGATTACAAGGGTCCTTAACATGCCAATTGAGTTAAAAGATAATAAATACTACTCAAAAGTGTTTAAAAGAGTTAATTACAAGCTATAAAATAGCACTTTTTGAGTAGTAATCACTCCCCTCAACCGACATATTGCTAGTCCCTTTTCAATGAAGGACAGAAAAAGAAAAATAAACAGTAATATAATTTACAAAATCATGTTGATCACTTCAAAAAATTTTCAAGTGGCATGATGATGAAACTCTCACATGGAACATTAAAGGTATAAAACTCAAAGTTCAACAAGAGTTATCAAATAATTTGCCTAATCACAATTCATAAAGAGAAGGCATTATGCAAATTTAAGCTTTAAAAGAGTTTCCACTCCCAAAGGGTCAATCCTTACTCTTCCATAAAAATCTAAGTGTTACTTATTAGCTTCTAAATATAGTATGTTGAACTAATCTCTCCCCCTAACCTAGTTCTTTTTCAAATCTTAGCAAACTGATCAACCTCCAATAGGCTAAGAATGCACCTCATTTATTTCACACTTTTTTTTCTTGTAGGAGTACAAAGCTTAAAGGTATTCTTTTCAAAATTGTCCATGTAATGGGGGTCCATCAATGACTCCCAACCAATTAAGGTTTAGGGAATCAATCTTTAACGATCTTTCAACTACTAATTCCTCGGATTTTACCTCAGACTTTTGAGAATGAAATTTAATACCCAAGCACCTACAGTATGTTAAACTCCACATATTCAGTCTTGTAATGAGCATTGATGTAGGTGACTCCCAACCAATGAAGGCTTAGGGCATCAGGTTTTAAAGATTTTTACCATATACCCCTCAAACTTTGCTCGGGTTTCAAGGCAAGTAAAACATTTTTTTCTTTTTTCTTTTTTTCAAAGGCTCATTGGCCTTTTATAAGGTGTCCTAACACTATTAAAATAAGGTCAAAGGTACCAATTCTAAATTTTCCTGAGTTCAGGGGGTGAAATAGTTTTTCATCTTATAATCGGAACCTATTATGCATAGTGTGTGAATAGCTGAAAGTGGAAGAACTAAGGTTGAATTCAATAGAAGTTTCAACAATTAATCAACTTTAATAAGCATAATACAAACTCTAAGTCAAGTAAAAAGACAAAAATTCAATTTCTCCCTTTTCATTTTGAAAATTTTTCCTTAATAACCATGGAGAGTAGAATAAAAAAAAATTTTAAAAATTTAAAATTAAGCAAAAAGCAACTAAATTACCAAAATACTTAGCATTAAGAACGAAACTTCCTTTCTCATTTCTCTTCCCCCCAACCAAGCTAAACATTGCCCTTAATGTGGCAAGAGCGATTGAAAAATAGGGAGGAAGTGGTACCTCCTAAGTGACATGGAGTCTGAGTCGTACAAGAGAAACCACATGATTCAAAACAACAAAAAATTATGAGTAGAGGAAATAAAATGAGATTATGCCAAGTATTTTAAAAGTGATGGATATGTATTACTTTAAGAAAGTACACTATGAACCAAGAACAAGTAATACATCCAATCCCAGTATATAAAATATCAAAAACATGGGATTACGAGTTCTACTATAGTAAGGAAATGCAAAAAAAAAATAGATAAATGATCAGGTGGTGGTGGGAGACGATGGCTCAGCTGCAGAAGTCTGAGTGCTCGGGATGGATGTCTCTATCTATCCTATAGTCATCTCCTTAAGGGGCACAGTCTGCTCTATTAGAGGAGGGTGCTGGGATGGATCTATAGGCTCTGATGGGCCAGGCATATCATGCTCAGGTGGCGATAGAATACCCAAATGCTACTGTATCAGCCTAAGGATGGCAGTATGCTGGGTCTAGGTGGCGATAAGTTGATCCTAATGCACATGTACGACTGCCATCTACTGGGCTAGGACGCTCTGAGTAACGGTCAATGTCTGCAAAGTATGACATAAGCCTTTGAACTTTGAAATAGATATGGCAATACTAGACTCAGATGGATGAGGCTCGGATGCAGCTGGAACAACTGGCAAAGTCCCAATAGTGGCAGGAGGAGCAGAAGATGCGACCTCAGGCGTAGGTCCTGTAGAAGGCACTACGGGGGTAGGTGCTATGATCTCCGTAGGTATATCAGCTCGTTGTGCCTGCTATGGGTCCTCCGGTTGTGGTATCTCTAGCTGCTCAGGTCCAGTTGGGGCTCCTGGTTGTGCATCATAAACTCTCATACTAGTCCATTTTTCGAGAGTGAATATCTCTCGGCAAATACGTCTGCGCTCAAGTTGAGGCTCAGAAGGATATCCCAAGTGCTCTAATACTTAACAGAGCAACCTCGGGAATAGTAGTGGAATGGCATACGCTCTCAGTAGCTTCTTCTTATGGACCTTCTCTTCAAAGTAAAGAAGAGCGGTCATGATGAGATGATGAGGGCCAAAGAAAAATCCCTTTAATATCCGGAACAAGGCCTCCAGTATAGCTCCCCTCCTTTGCACCATATGCTGAAGTGGAAATATGTTGTGGCACAGGAGTACATCTAGAAGAAACATGCTAGGTGGAAGCTCATTCCTCAAAAGATACGAGCGTGTGGATGTCCCCCTGGACAGTATATGAACCATATCACTCTGAGAAGGATGAACCCACACTCTATAATCCTCTGGTCGTGCTGGCTCATAGGGAATGTGTAGGGCCTCTGCTATGTGTCTAGCTCCCAAGATACCATGACATCCGTCAATAGTGAAGTGGATGACAGTAGGATCCCAGACGCAATGCGTAGTCATAGACTGATAAAAGTCTAATGCTACATGGGGATAGAAGAAATCTCTTGGAGTCATCAGGTGCTCCAAATGGTACCTCTGAAGTAAATGGAATGAATTTCTAAGCTTTGGCTGGTGTTTGAAGGTCTCTCTATCAAAACAAAGCTCAGAGTGGAATGGTCTAGCCCGGCAATCCAAATTGCCCTCTATGGGTGGCTAAGTAACCATAGGTCACCAGATAACCACCTCCGAAGTCATCCCAGAAGGAATCTGAGACTCTATAGTAGGCGGCTGAGACTCTGATGAAGGCTCTGATGGCTCTACTGGATCTGATACTCTAGCTTTCTTCTTAGGAGGGCGATTAGCTGACTTCTTGGGACGAGAGGAGCTTGCCCCTGGTGTAATGGGTGGTCTCTTGGTCTGATTTCTTCTCAGATGAGGACTAGACGATGCTTCATCTTCGGAAGGTGGGATGGCAGGTGGCTGTGAAGGCTCAATCATGGAGTCTCGCACAGCTGAGACTCTCAGTGCTCTGTTGCGGGCTGATGGAGATGGGGTCTTGGCTCCTCTTGTTTTGGCCATGGCTGACTTAAAGAAGCTTGAGAGGATGGGCGGAGGTGCGCAGGGTGCTAAACTTCAAATGGATGTCCTCTAGACTTCCCTTGGAAATAGCGCTCTAAATTGGTTCAATTTCACACTTGAAGGGGCTTTTCGCAACTCAAAATACCTGTGCAAAATGAAACATATCAATTTAGAGGTTTAATTTGGTATTTAAATGGTGATTGGGATTTTCGCAGGAGGAGGGCCATTTCGCAGCCAAATAGGGATTTCGTATGGGGTTTCGCAGCTCATTTCGCAGGTGCGAAACGTGCTTGGGGGGCTGCGAAATGGCACACGTGTGCTTGAGAATGGTTTCGCAACTGCTAAAAATTTCGCAAAGGGAGCTTTGGGCTGCAAAATTTGGCTTTGGAGGGTTTCGCAACTCATTTCGTAGCTGCGAAATGGGCTTTTAGGCTATGAAATGGCACACGTGTGCCTGAGAGGTGTTTCGCAGGGGGTTGGCTTATGGCTGCGAAATGATTTCGCAAAGGGAGGCTCTTTTCACAGGAAAACCCCAATTTCGTAGCTTGGTCCTTTTGGCTGCAAAATGGTTTTGCGGGGGAATTCTCTTTTCGCAGGAGGGCTCTTTTGGTTACAAAACTTTCTCAAGAGCATAGGTTCCTCTATTTTTGAGCTCCTTTGGTTCTCTGTGGCCTTCCTTCACTGTTTTTTTTTAAATTCCTCCTGATTTTGATCATTCAAAAAGTCTAAGTTATATCAAAATAACATAAATGAAAACTAAGATTAAAATTAAAACAGTTAATAAAGCTTTTAAATTAACAAAATTAAACAAAAACATGGACTTTGGCAAGACCAAGTCCATCTAACCGCTTTTTGGTCAGGATTTCTATGGATCAAGGAGGTTGACTTCCTCCTTGTCTTGATTGAATGGCTCTATGAATGGTTTGAGATGGTGGCCATTGACTTTTAAAAGTGTCTGTGCTGTTGGAATTTAGTAGTTCCACCACTCCAATGAGATGCACTTGGTGAATAATGAAAGGGCCTATCCACCTTGACTTTAGCTTTCTAAGAAAGATATGGAGCCTAGAGTCATAGGTAAGACTCTTTGTCCCTTCCAGAATTCTTTGTTGGAGATTAACTGATCATGCCATCTCTTCATCCTCTGTTTTGCAACTTTGGAATTGATGTAGGCATCATTTCTTAATTCCTCCATCTCATTAAGGTTTAAGCACCTCTTTGCCTCGGCTTTGGTCAAGTCCATGTTTGCCTTCTTGATTGCCCACCAAGCCTTATATTCAACTTCCATAAGGAGATAACATGCTTTTCCATAGACTAGGCGATAAGGAGATATGCCAAGAATAGTCTTGTAAGTTGTTCTATATGCCCATAGAGAATCATGAAGCTTAACAAACCAATCTCTTCTGCTCGTGTTCACCACCTTCATCAATATATTCTTGATTTCCCTATTTGCTAACTCAACTTGTCCGGAAGTCTGAGGGTGATAAGGTGTAGCTACCTTATGCTTCACCCCATACTTGGGTAAAAGGGTTTCAAAAGGTTTGTTGCAAAAATGAGTACCCCCATCACTGATTATGGCTTTGGGCACCCCAAATCTTGAAAAGATGTTCTCTTTGAGAAACTTGAGAACCACCCTGTGATCATTGTGTTTACACAGGATTGCCTCAACCCATTTAGAAACATAGTCTACCCCTACCAAAATGTAAAAGTTATCAAAAGACATTGGCAAAGGTCCCATGAAGTCAATGCCCCAAACATCAAAGAGATCAACTATTAGAATGGGGTTCATAGGAATTTGATTTCTTTGTGTCAGCTTCCCAAGCCTTTGACATCTATCACAGCTCCTACACATGGTGTGGGCATCTTTGAAGAGTGATGGCCAACTAAAACCTGATTGCAACACCTTCATGGCTATTTTCTGAGAGGCAAAGTGGCCTCCACATGCACTCTCATGGCAATGACTGAGGATTCCTTGTTGCTCTTCTTCAAGGACACACTTCCTTATTATTTGATCTGCACAATACTTGAAAAAAAAAAGTTCTTCCCAATAGTAGGCATGAATCTTTGCAAATAAGTGCTTACTTTCTTGTGCTTTCCACTCACTTGGAATTTCACCAGTAACTAGATAGTTAGCAATATGAGCGTACTAAGGAGTATTTTCTAGCAACATAAGTGATTCCTCTGGAAAGTCATCATTAATAGGTAAAACATGGGAGTTATGAGCTATAGCCAACCTTGAAAGGTGGTCAGCTACCACATTCTCCACTCATTTCTTATCTCTGATTTGGAGATTAAACTCTTGTAGTAAGAGAATCCATCTAATCAACCTTGCTTTTGCATCTTGTTTTGTCAATAAATACTTCAAGGCTGAATGGTCAGTGAAAACAAAGATGAAAGACCCTACTAGATAAGCACGAAACTTGTCTGAGGCAAACACTAGAACTAATAATTCTTTCTCTGTGGTTGTGTAATTCCTTTGTGATTTGTTCAATGTCTTGCTTGCATAGTAGATCACATAAGGCTTTCCATCTTTTCTTTGGCTAAGAACAGCTCCTATAGCAAAGTCACTGGCATCACACATCACTTCAAAAGGTAGTTGCCAGCTAGGAGCCCTCACTATTGGAGCGGTTGTCAAGAATTGCTTCAGTTGCTCAAAGCTCCTTTGACATCTCTCATCCCATATAAACTTAGCATCCTTAGCCAATAGTTCACAAAGAGGCTTTGAAAGCTTAGAGAAATTTTTTATAAACCTCCTGTAGAACCCTGCATGGCCAAGGAATTGCCTTACTCCTTTTACAGTTGTTGGGGATGGAAATTTGACAATAAGTTCCACCTTTGCTTTATCAACTTCAATGTCTTTCTCGGAGATGATGTGGCCAAGAACAATTCCTTACTGTACCATAAAATGGCATCTGTTCAGAACCGCTTCCAAGTTGACTAAGCATTCTTCAAATGTACTTCCATATATGGTGATGTCATCCATGAAAACCTCCATAATTCGCTCCACCATATCACTGAAGATACTTAACATACATCGTTGGAATGTTGCAGGTGCATTACATAAAGCAAAAGGCATTCTTCTATAGGCATATGTTCCAAATGGACATGTGAAAGTGGTCTTCTCCTGATCTTCAACATCGATTTCTATTTGAAAATACCCGGAGTAGCTGTCCAAGAAACAATATAAAGGATGGCCTGAGACTCTCTCCAACACTTGATCAATAAATGGCAATGGAAAATGATCCTTCCTTGTCACAACATTCAATTTTCTATAATCAATACACACCCTCCAACCTGAAGTGAGGCGTGTAACAACTTCTTCTCCCTTTTCATTTTGCACCACCGTGATCCCTGACTTCTTTGGTACCACTTGAGTAGGACTCACTCATGGGCTATCTGATATGGGGTAGATAATACTCGCTTGAAGTAGCTTCAGAACCTTAGCTCGCACCACCTCTTGCATATAAGGATTCAATCTTCTTTGAGGTTGACAAATTGGTTTAGCTTCTTCTTCCATGTATATATGATGTGTACAGACCAAAGGACTGATGCCTTTCAAGTCAGATATTTGCCATCCTATTGCTTTCTTACACCTCTTTACAACTTTAAGTAGACACACCTCCTAAGGAGTAGTAAGAGATGAAGATATAACAACAGGGCACTTTTTATTCTCTTCTAGGTATGTATATTTCAACTCCGTGGGCAGGGGCTTAAGATTGAGCTTTGGGGTCTCCTCTTTAGCAACTTCTTGTGCCTCCTCTTTATTGAACAAAGGTAGAATTTCTTCTCTCCTCCTCTAACCTTGTAGAGCAGTAAGCAAATCTAAGGGTTCAGGCAACCCTTCTTCAAGATCCCCAAGACTTTCATTTAACTTCTCTTGCATTTTCCGATTACAATGCTCCTCCACTAGAGTGTCAATGATGCACACCTCTTCTGGACCTTCTTCTTCTTCCGGAGTGATTGGCTTTTTGGACATATAGAAGATATTAAGCTCCAATGTCATGTTGCCAAACGTGAGTTGCATGAGTCCATTCCTACAATTTATGATTGCATTTGATTTAGCTAGGAATGGCCTTCCAAGGATGATAGGAGCATAATTAGTTTCCTTGACAATTGGGTCTGTGTCAAGAACAACAAAGTCTACTGGATAGTAGAAATTATCAACTTGAACTAAGACATCCTCAATTATCCCCCTTGGAATTTTCACTAATCTATCTACTAGAGATAGAGTGATGGATGTTGGCTTCAATTCACCAAGTCCCAATTGCTTGCAGATAGAGTATGGTAGCAAATTCACACTTGTTCCCAAGTCTAACAAAGCTTTCTCCACTGCAGTTCCTCCAATCATGACTGAGATGGTAGGGAAACTCGGATCTTTGTACTTATAAGGAGACTTGCATTGTATGATAGCACTTACTTGCTTGGTCAAAAAGGCTTTCTTATTCACATTCAACCCTCTTTTGATAGTACACAAGTCCTTTAGGAATTTTGCATAAGTTGGAACTTGTTTAATCATATCTAGCAATGGGATGTTGACCTTCACCTGTCTTAATACTTCAAGAATTTTTGATGCATTTTTTATTCCCTTTTTCCCATGCAAAGCTTGAGGAAAAGGTGGAGGTGTGTGTTTCTTCATCACATCTCCCTTGATAAGTACTTTCTCCAGAGTTGCATTCACTGTTGAATCATGGTCCTCTTTCCCTTCACTACTATCTTTCTTCTTTCCTTTAATTTCCTCCCTCTTCTCTATCTCTTCTTCTTCTTCCTCTTTCTCAACATGTGGCTTGGGTGTTGCCAGCTCAACCTTTTTACCACTCCTTAGAGTGATCAAGGCTTTGACATTTCTCACCTGTGAAGAATCTCCTTCATGAGTTTCCACTTCATGGATACCGTTGGGGTTTTGGTGAGGTTGAGAAGGAAATCTCCTTTTTCTTGCATTATATTAAGGTCAGTGAGCCTTGAGATTGAGTATTGGAGATTATCTATCTTATGAGATAAATCATTTTGCATTCCATCCATCTTTTAATTCAACGTATTCTCTACACTGTCAATTCTTTTACTGAGTTGAGTATTGATGGATTTTTTATCTCCAACAAAATCTCCCACGACCTTGCTTAGATTCACTATTGCTTGCTCAAGATTTGAAGCTTGTTGAGATGCTTGAGCTGGCTATGTATATTGAGGTGCTCTTGGCTTCCAGGAGAAATTTAGATGGTTCCTCTAATTTGAGTTGTAAGTATTTTCGTATGAAGCATTGTTGTTGGGCTTCAATTGTCCAATGACATTTGCTTGATCTCCAAACATTTCCCTAGCAGTTGGAATTGTAGGACATTCTTCCACCAAGTGCTCATACGATTGACAAATAGGACATGGCTTTACTTGCACTAGTGTCTCGACAACAACTTGCACTTCATGTATCTTCTTCAATTCTAGCTCCTCCAATCTTCTCGTCATAGCTGCAACCTTTGCTTTCATATCAATATCTTCATTCAAGGTGTACATCCCAGCTTTAGCATTAAAGGCATTCGGTTGAGACTTTGTCTTCCCTACTTCTCCTTTGTTCGGTTCATCCCATCCCTTTGAAACTTCAGCCACATAACTCAAGAAGTCCATGGCTTCCTCCGGATTCTTACTCATGAAATCTCCTCCACACATAGTCTCAAGGAGTTACTTCATTGAGGAAGACATTCCATCATAAAAGTACTCTGAAAAAAATAATATCACTGTAAAGTTGGCACCTTTCCCGGTAACGATGCCATTTGATTTCGTGCCTAACTAGTGTATGTCCTGTTGATTAGTGATCAATCAACTAGTGTACCCTGATTTCGGTCCTCAAACGGGAGTAATCAACAAAATTTATAACCTATTTCACCATGTACTAGGATAGCCTCAGCTAGCATAGCATAGTGGCTCTAGGATCGTTCACTGGGATGGGTTTTCACTTCACAACTGATATTAATTCAAAGCTGAATTTGTGCCTTTTCATTTCAAGGTTTGCTTTAAAAGAAAACATAATCTTTGGTTGAAAAAGGGTTGGTTTTAAGCTAACCAAAAATAGTAACTGATTTTAATTACAAATAAAAGTGTTTCTTGGAGTTTTAGATCACTAGGCTCAGGTTCCTATAACAAAAAGAGAGTTCTGGTCACTTGAATCTTTTCCTCGCATTGAGGATTTAACGTATAGTTATTTCCCAAACCAGTGTGGTATAGATGCTTCCCCTTAATGGGTTCAAACACTAAATCCCTCTCACTGATGCATCTTGCAATGGCTCGTACCTCTCACCTAGCATTTGCCATTCAAGGTGATCCTTAACCTTGGATTATCCATCAAAAGCTAGCAAGAGATAACTAATGGATATCTCCTTGGAGTCCAAAAGCTTACCAAGTGTTGGCTATTCTAGAAAATCCTACCTTCAAACCACCTCCCAAAGGCTCGCAAGAGATAAACTAGTGTATCTCAATGGACGGAGACCACTTGCCTTACCAAATGTTAGCCCAGGTGATTTTAAGGCATTTTAAGTTAACTAAAAAGATAAAAACCATTAATGGGTCACACTTTCTCTTCATTAAAAACTGAAACAACAAAACTTCCAATTTTTGCATTCGGAACCTTACCTGGCTTCCTTCACTCCAAGAAACAAAAAGCCTAGCCACTCATCCTCTGAGGAAACATCCTCAGAGTTTGTTTGGCTAGAAATAAAAATAATGAGAAAACAAAAGTGTGAAGAAAAAGCAGAGCAAATGCTCTGTAAAATATATTTCTTTCTATGATCCTCCTCTCGTGGATTACATATATTCTTTCTCTTTACATGATATCAGAGATATATATAGAAGATATTTTCTAAGAAATATCCAGAAAGATATTTTTAACCTCCCTTTGGATATCATAAATATCCCAATAATATCTTTAACTGATTACAAGGAGAAAATAGAAATTTACACAAAATGACTTGAGAAAAAATCTAACTGATTTGGTCTCAAATATCTGAGATTACACAGGTGGATTTCGCAAGTTGGAACATGACTTGCGAAATTTTCGCAAGTTGAAAGTGTCCATTTCGCAAGTTGAATTTGTGATTTCGCAACTTGGAGATGATTTCACAACTTGATTCGCAGCTGCGAAAACATAATTTGAACTTGCGAAGTGGCACACGTGTGCCTGCAGGTGGTTTCGCAAGCTGATTTCGCAGCTGTGAAATTTTCGCTCAGCTTGGTGCAATTGTCTTCAAATGGCTATAACTTCTTCATTTCAACTCCGATTCGCACACCGTTTGAAGTGTTGGACTCCTGACTTCCCAAGCTTCGAAACCATATATAGTATGTATAAAATGGACTCCATTAAGTGCTCAAAATGTGTCCTACAGATTCTATCCTCTTGAATTTCTTTATGTTAGATTCCTCTATTTTTCCTCCTTGCATTCTTGTTTGGCTTTGGCAAAGAACTACAAAGCTCCAAAGCTTGGATTCTTCATGTAAATGAGCTTTCATTTGCTTTTCCATGGACTATACAAAGATCTCCCTCATTCTTGGATTGCTTTGGTGATCAAAATGCTATCAAAAACGCCAAAACTTAACACAATTTGATTAGGAACGATTACAAGGGTCCTTAACATGCCAATTGAGTTAAAAGGTAATAACTACTACTCAAAAGTATTTTAAAAAGTTAATTACAAGCTATAAAATAACACTTTTTGAGTAGTAATCACACAACCCAAAGTTGTTCAAAGCATCCAGATCCTTGAGCTCACGACCCACAAACATTTATATCATCCACAGCTTAGAGTTTTTCATTGCATCTAGAGCACTAAGCTCAAGACCCGAAGTCGTTCATGTCATCCACTGCCTTGAGCTATTCATAGAATATAGAGCTTTAAGCATACGACCTCAAGATTTTCATATCACCCACAACCCTACGTTGTTCATAGCATCTTGAGTCACGACCTCGAGTCATTCATGTCATCCACAACCCTAAGTTGTTATAGCATCTAAAGTCCTAAGCTCAAGACCTAGAGTCATTCATGTCATCAACAACCCTTAGTTCTTCATAGCATATAGAGCCATGAGCATATGACCCTAGGTTGTTCATGTCATCCATAGCCCTAAGTTGTTCATATCATTTAAAACCCCTAGCTCACGACCCAAAGTTCATGTCATCCACTGCCTTAAGTTGTTCATAACATATAAAGTCTTGAGATCATGACCTAAAATCATTGATATCATCCACAACCTTGAGTTATTCATAGCATCTAGAGCCCTAACATAACGAGACCCTAAGTCGTTCATATCATTGATTCATGCCCAGCTGGTGTATGCCCTGTTGATTGGTGTTCAATCAACTAGTGTACTCTTATTTCAGTCCTCAGACGGGAGTAATCAACAAAATTTATAAACCTATTTCACCATATACTAGGGTAGTGATTCGTTCCCAATTGGTGTACCTTGATTTTTGGTCCTCAAACAAGAGTAATCAACAAAATTTATAACCTATATTGCCATGTACTAGGATAGCCTCAGCTAGTATAGCATAGTGGCTCTAGGATCGTTCATTGGGAAGGGTTTTCAACGTATAACTGATAATAATCCAAAGTTGAATTGATGTCTTTTCATTTCAAGGCTAGCTTCAAAAGAAAACATTAAATTTGGTTTAAAAAGGATTGGTTTTAAGCTGACTAAAAATAAAGTAATGGAAATTACTTATAAAGAAAAGTGTTTCTTGGAGTTTTAGGATCACTAGGGTCAGGCTCCTAATACAAAAATAGAGTTCCGGTCACTTGAATCTTTTCCTCACATTAGAGAATTAACATATAGTTATTTTTCTAACCGGTGTGGTACAGATGCTTCCCCTCAATGGGTTCAAACACTAAATCCCTCTCATTGATTCATCTTGCAATGGCTCGTGCCTCTCACCTAGCATTTTCCATTCAAGGTGATCCTTAACCTTGGATTTTCCTTTACAAGCTCGCAAGAGATAACTAATGGATGTCTCCTTAGAGTCCAAAAGCTTACCAAGTGTTGGCTATTCTAGAAAATCCTACCTTCAAACCACCTCCCAAAGGCTCATAAGAGATAAACTAATGCATCTCAATGGACAGAGATCACTTGCCTTACCAAGTGTTGGCCTAGGTGATTTAAAGGCATTTTAAGTTAACTAAAAACATAGAAACCATTAACGGGTCACACTTTCTCTTCATTAAAAGCTGAAACAACAAAACTTCCAATTCTTGCACTCGGCACCTTACCTAGCTACCTTAGCTCCAAGAGACAAAAAGTCTAGCCACTCATTCTCTAAGGAAACATCCTCAGAGCTTGTTTGGCTAGCAAGAAAAATACAATCAAAGTGAGTAGGTAAGGCAAAGCAAAGCTCTGTAGATTACTTCCTTCAAAACTATACAAAAAGTGGTCTCTGAGAACAAGCTCCCGAGATGATCTCTATAACAAAAATTACAAACTATATATATGAGGTTATTCACCCTTTGTTCTTACTTATTAACTAAGGAATCCTATGATTGGTGGATTACAAGGAGAAAATAGGGATTTAAACAACAAATATCTGAAGAAAAAATCTAAAAGAGTCAGTCACAAATATCTAGAAGCACTCAGGTGGATTTTGCAAGCATGCAAGATGGGCTGCGAAATTTCGCAAGCTGAAGGTCTCCATTTCATAGCCAAAGGCTGATTTCGCAACTACGAAATTGGCCTTCAGCTTGGTGTGATTGGTTTCCAATGGCTATAACTTCATCATTTCTACTCTGATTTGTACACCGTTTGAAGCGTTGGATTCCTGACTTCCCAGGCTTCAAAACGACATATAGTATACATGAAATGGACCCCAGGAAGTGCTGGAAATGTGTCCAAGAGTTTCTATCCTCTTGAATTTCTTCATGTTAGATTTCACTCTTTGCTTTCCCTCCTTACATTCATGATTTGCTTTTGGTAAAGGATTATAAAGCTTCAAAGCTTGGGTTCTTCATGTAAATGAGCTTTCAATTGCTTTTCCATGGATTCTATAGAACTCTCCTCAATCTTGGATTGCTTTGGTGATCAAAAAGTTATCAAAAACACCAAAACTTAACACAATTTGATTAGAAACGATTGCAAAGGTACTTAATATGCTAATTGAGTTAAAATGTAATAACCACTACTCAAAAGTGTTTAAAAGAGTTAATTACAAGCTATAAAATAGCAATTTTTGAGTAGTAATCACTCCCCCCAACCGACATATTGCTAGTCCCTTAGCAATAAAAGAGAGAAAAAGAAAAATAAACAGTACTATAATTTACAACATCATGCTAATCACTTCAAAAAATTTCAAGTGGCATGATGATCAAACTCTCACATGGAACATTAAAGATATAAAACTCAAATTTCAACAAGAGTTATCAAATACTTTGCCTAATCACAATTCATAAAGAGAAGGCATTATGCAAATTGAAGCTTTTAAAATCGTTTCCACTTCCAAAGGGTCAAACCTTACTCTTCCACAAAAATCTAAGTGTTACTTGATAGTTTCCGAATATAGTATGCTAAACTAATCTCTCCCCCCCAACCTAGTTCTTTTTCAACACTTAGCAAACTGACAAAATTTAATAGGCTAAGAACACACCCTTTTGTTTCACAATTTTTTTCTCTTGTAGGAGTACAAAGCTTAACGGTATTCTTTTCTAAATTATCCATGTAACGGGGGTCCATCGATGACTCCCAACCAATTAAGGTTTAGGGCATCAAGCTTTAAGGATCTTTCAAACACTAACTCTTCGGATTTTACCCCGGACTTTTGAGAAAGAATTTTAATACCCAAGCACCTACAAGTATGTTAAACTCCACCTATTCACCCTTGTAACGAGCATTGAGGTCAGTGACTCCCAACCAATGAAGGCTTAGGGCACCAGGTTTTAAAGATTTTCACCATATACCCCTCAGACCTTGCTCGGGTTTCAAGGTAAGCAAATATTTTTCTTCCTTTTTTTTTTTTTCAAAGGCTCATTGGTCTTTTATAAGGTGTCCCAACACTATTAAATGAGGTCAAAGGTACCAAGTTTAAATTTTCCTAAGTCAAAAGGGAAATAGTTTTTCATCTTAGAATCGGAACCTGTTGTGCACAGTGTGTGAATAGCTTAAAGTGGAAGACATAAGGTTGAATTCAATAGAAGTTTCAACAATTCATCAACTTTAGTAAGCATAATACAAACTCTAAGTCAAGTGAAAAACAAAAATTCAATTTCTCTCATTTTATTTTGAGAATTTTTCCTTAATAACCATGGAGAGTAGAATAAAAACTTAAAATTTTTTAAAATTTAAGCAAAAATTAACTAAATTACCAAAATAACTTAGCATTAATAATTAAAACTTCCTTCCTCAACTCTCTTCCCTCCAACCAAGCTGAACATTGTCCTCAATGTGGCAAGAGTGATTGAAATTATAGAGAGAAAGTGGTAGCTCCTGAGGGACATGAAGTTTGAGTAGAATAAGAGAAACCACATGTTTCAAAAATAATAAAAGATATGAGTAGAGGAATTAAAATAAAATTATGCCAAGAATACTAAAAAATGATAGATATGTATTACTTTAAGAAAGTACACTATAGAGCAAAACAAGTAATACAACCAATCCCAATATATAAAACATAAAAAACATAGGATTATATGTTCTAATACAGTAAAGAAATACAGAAAAGAAACTAGGTAAATGATCAGATGATGATGGGAGGATCATGTGGAGATGATGGCTTGGCTGTAGAGGTCGGAATGCTCGGAATGGATGCATTTATCTCTCCTGTAGTCATCTCCTTTGGGGGCATAGTCTGCTCTGCTAGAGGAGGGCCCTGTGATGGATCTGTAGGCTCTGATGGGATAGGAATAGCATGCTCAGGAGGTGATAGAATACCTAGATGCTGCTGTATCTACCTAAGGATGGCAGTAGGCTACGTCTAAGTGGCGATAAGCTGATCCTGATGGGCACGTATGGCCTCCATCTGCTAGGTCAGGATGCTCTGAGTTGCGGTCAATGTCTGCAAAGTGTGACATAGACCTCTAAACTCTAAAATGGATATGATGATCCTAGACTCAGATGGAGGAGGAGGCTCGGATGTAGATGGTACAACTGGTGGAGTCTTTGGTGTGGCAGGAGGAGCAGAAGGTGCAACCTTAGGCATAGGTCCTGTAGAGGCCACTGGACAGGTGCTCTCATGTCCGTAGGTATCTCAACCGGCTATGGCTCCTCTAGACGTGTTGGCTGTAGAATCTCTCGATGGTCAGGTCCAGTTGGGGGTCCTGGCTCGGCATCATAAGCTGTCATACTCGTCCATTTGTCGAGAGTGAATATCTCTCGACAAATGCGTCTGCACTCAAGATGAGGCTAAGATGGATATCCCAAGTGCTCCAAGATCTGACATAGCAATCTCGGGAATAGAAGTGGAATGGCATCCGCTCTCAACAGCTTCTTCCTGTGGACCTTCTCTTCAAAGTAAAGAAGAGCGGCCATGATGAGATGATGAGGGCCAAAGAAAAATCCCTATGATATCCTGAACAATGCCTTTAGCAAAGCTCCTCTCCTCTGCACCATATGCTGAAGTGGATAGATGTTGTGGCGCAGAAGTGCATCCATAAAGAACATGCTGGGAGGGAGCTCCTTCCTCAAAAGATATGGGCATGTGGATGTCCCTCTGGATAGTATATGAACCATGTTACTTTGAGAAGGATGAGCCCACACTCTATAATCCTCAGGACGTGCAGGCTCATAGGGAATGCGCAGAGCCTCTGCTATATATCTGGCTCCCAGGATACCATGGCGTCCGTCAATGGTGAAATGGATGATAGTAGGATCCCGGACGCGATGTGTAGTCATAGACTAATAAAAGTCTAATGCTACACGGGGATAGAAGAAATCCCTAGGAGTCATCAAGTGCTCCAAATGGTATCTCTGCAGCAGATGGAATGAATCTCTAAGCTCTGGCTGAAGCCTGAAGGTATCTCTGTCAAAGCAAAGCTCAGAGTGGAATGGCCTAGCCCGGCAATCCAAGTTACCCTCTATGGGTGGCTAAGTGACTATGGACTGCCTGATAATCACCTCAAGGGTCATCCTATAGGGAATCTGAGACTCTGTGGCAGGCGGCTGAGGCTCGGATGAAGGCTCTGATGGCTCAACTGAAGCTGATATCCTTACTTTCTTCTTGGGAGGACGGCTAGCTGACTTCTTAGCACAAGAGGAGCTTGCCCCGGGTGTGGTGGGTGGTCTCCTCGTCTCATATCATCTCAGAGAAGGACTCGGGGGCACGCCCTCTACTGAAGGTGGGACGGCAAGTGGCTGTGAAAGCTTAGTCATGGAGTCTTGCACAAGGACCACTCTCGATGCTCTGTGGTGACCTGAGGGAGATGAGGTCTTGGCTCCTCGGGTTTTTGTCATGGATAACTCAGAGAGGTTTGAGAGAGGGTGGTCGAAGGTACTGTGGGGCTTGGGCTCAGACAGAGGTCCTCTGGAGATGGTGCTCTGGCTTGGCTCCTATTTCGCACCAAAGGGAAGTTTTCACAAGGCAAATGACCAGTGTAAAGAGAAAAATTGGAATTTAAAAAGTTAAATTATAAGCCAAGTGACAGTTGGGATTTTTCGCAGAGGAGGGGCCATTTCGCAGCGAAGGCCCATTTTCGCAGCCAAGGGCCATTTTTGCAGCCCCTTTCACAGCCCATTTCATAGCTGCGAAATGAGAGGGTGGGGTTGCGAAATGGCATCGCAGCTGCGAAATGGAGCTTTGGCCATGAAAATGAGATTTTGAGGGCCTTTCACAGAGGGTTTCACAGCTGCGAAATGGAGGCTTAGGCTATGAAATGGCACTCGTGTGCCAAATGGAGGTTTCGCAGCTATGAAAATTTTCGCAGAGGATGGGTATGGGGCTGGGAAATAATTTCACAGAGGATGGTTGTTTTCACAATGAAAGCTCAATTTCACAGAGGGTCCCTTTTGGCTGCGAAATGATTTCGCAGAGGAAGGCCTTTTTCGTAGGGGGCTCTTTTGGGCTGCGAAATTTCACAAGCCTCTGGAATTCTTTGCTTTTGGTTCCTTTTGGCTCCCTAAGACTTTTCTTCACCTCTTTTGCAATTCCTCCTAAATTATATCGTTCAAAAAGTTTAAGTTACATCAAAATTACACAAATTAAGACTAAGATTAAAATCAAAACAATTAATAAAGCTCTTAAATTAACAAAATTAAACAAAAAATATGGACTTTGGTGAGACCAAGTCCATCTAACCCCTTTCTGATTAGGATTTCTATGGCTCAAGGAGGTTGACTTCCTCCTTATCTTGATTGAATGGCTCGATGAATGGTTTGAGACTATGGCCATTGACTTTAAAGGTGTCTGTGCTGTTGGAATTCAGTAATTCCACCACTCCATTTAGATGCACTTGGTGAATAATGAAAAGGCCTATCCACCTTGACTTAAGCTTCCCAGGAAAGATATGGAGCCTTGAGTCATAGAGTAAGACTCTTTGCCCTTTCCGGAATTCTTTATTGGAGATTAACTGATCATGCCACCTCTTCATCCTCTGTTTTGCAACTTTGGAATTGATGTAGGCATCATTTCTTAATTCCTCCATCTCAATAAGGTCTAAGCACCTCTTTGCCCCGACTCTGATCAAGTCCATGTTTACCTTCTTGATTGCCCACCAAGCCTTATATTCAACTTCTACAGGGAGATGCCATGATTTGCCATAGACTAGGCGATAGGGAGACATGCCAAGAATAGTCTTGTAAGCTATTCTATATGCCCATAGTGAATCATGGAGCTTAATAGACCAATCTCTTCTGCTCGTGTTCACCACCTTCATCAATATATTCTTGATTTCCCTGTTTGCTAGCTCAACTTGCCCAGAAGTCTGAGGGTGATAAGGTGTAGCTACCTTATGCTTCACACCATACTTGGCTAATAAGGTTTCAAAAGGTTTGTTGCAAAAATGAGTACCTCCATCACTGATTATGGCCTTAGGCACCCTAAATCTTGAGAAGATGTTCTCTTTAAGAAACTTGAGAACCACCCTATGATCATTGTGTTTACAGGGGATTGCCTCAACCCATTTAGAAACATAGTCAACCCCCACCAAGATATAAGAGTTACCAAAAGACATTGGGAAAGGTCACATGAAGTCAATGCCCCAAACATCAAAGAGATCAACTATTAGAATGGGGTTCATGTTCATGGGCATTTGATTTCTTCTTGTTAGCTTTCCGAGCCTTTGGCATCTATCACAGCTCCTACACATGGTGTGGGCATCTTTGAAGAGTGATGGCCAACTAAACCCTAATTGCAATACCTTCATAGCTATTTTCTGAGAGGCAAAGTGGCCTCCACATGCGCTCTCATGGCAATGGCTAAGGATTCCTTGTTGCTCTTCTTCAGGGACACACTTCCTTATTATTTGATCTACATAATACTTGAAAATGAAAGGTTCTTCCCAATAATAAGCATGAATCTTTGCAAAGAAGTGCTTCCTGTCATGTGCTTTCCACTCACTTGGGACTTCACCAGTAACTAGATAGTTAGCAATATGAGCATTCTAAGGAGTTTTTTC
Organism: Vitis cinerea var. helleri x Vitis riparia; assembly: GCA_946000715.1. NCBI lineage: Eukaryota > Viridiplantae > Streptophyta > Magnoliopsida > Vitales > Vitaceae > Vitis > Vitis cinerea var. helleri x Vitis riparia. The sequence continues at coordinate 13,133,529 of OX253993.1, forward strand.
TAGCAACATAAGTGATTCCTCTAGAAATTCATCATTAATAGGTAAGACATGAGAATTGTGTGCTATAGCCCACCTTGAAAGGTGGTCCGCTACCACATTCTCCACTCCTTTCTTATCTCTGATTTGGAGATCGAACTCTTGTAGTAAGAGAATCCATCTAATCAACCTTGCTTTTGCATCTTGCTTTGTCAATAAATACTTCAAGGCTAAATGGTCAGTGAAAACAATGGTGAAAGACCCTACTGGATAAGCACGAAACTTGTCTAAGGCAAACACTACAGCTAACAATTCTTTCTCTGTGGTTGTGTAGTTCCTTTGAGCTTCGTTCAATGTCTTGCTTGCATAATAGATCACATAGGGCTTTCCATCTTCTCTTTGGCCAAGCACAGCTCTTATAGCAAAGTCACTGGCATCACACATCACTTCAAATGGTGGTTGGGAGTTAGGAGCCCTCACTATTGGAGCAATTGTCAAGAATTGCTTCAGTTGATCAAAACTCCTTTGACATTTCTCATCCCACATAAACTTGGCATCCTTAGCCAAAAGTTCACAAAGAGGCTATGAAAGCTTAGAGAAATCTTTTATAAACCACCTGTAGAACCCTGCATGGCCAAGGAATTGCCTTACTCCTTTTATATTTGTTGGGGATGGCAATTTGACAATAAGTTCCACCTTTGCTTTATCAACTTCAATGTCTTTCTCAGAGATGATATGGCCAAGGACAATTCCTTGCTATACCATAAAATGGCATTTCTCCCAATTGAGCACCAAGTCCTTTTCAATGCATCTATTCAGAACCGCTTCCAAGTTGACTAAGCATTCTTCAAATGTACCTCCATATATAGTGATGCCGTCCATGAAAACCTCCATAATTCGCTCCACCATATCACTAAAGATACTTAGAATACATCGTTGGAATGTTGCAGGTGCATTACATAAACCAAAAGGCATTCTTCTGTAGGCATATGTTCCAAATGGACATGTGAAAGTGGTCTTCTCCTGGTCTTCAACATTGATTTCAATTTGAAAATACCCGGAGTAGCCGTCCAAGAAACAATAGAAAGAATGGCCAGAGACTCTCTCTAACACTTTATCAATAAATGGCAATGGAAAATGATCCTTCCTTGTCACAGCATTCAATTTTCTATAATCAATACACATCCTCCAACCTGAAGTGAGGTGTGTAGCAACTTCTTCTCCCTTTTCATTTTGGACCACCGTAATCCCTGACTTCTTTGGTACCACTTGAGTAGGACTCACCCAAGGGCTATCGGATATGGGGTAGATAATACCTGCTTGAACTAGCTTCAGAACCTCAGCTCGCACCACCTCTTGCAAATGAGGATTCAATCTTCTTTGAGGTTGGCAAATTGGTTTAGCTTCTTCTTCCATGTATATATGATGTGTACAGACCAAAGGACTTATGCCTTTCAAGTCAGATATTTGCCATCCTATTGCTTTCTTACACCTCTTGAAAACTTCAAGTAGACAAACCTCCTGAGGAGTAGTAAGAGATGAAGATATAACAACAGGGCATTGTTTATTTTCTTCTAGGTATGTACATTTCAACTCCGTGGGCAGAGGCTTCATATTAAGCTTTGGGGTCTCTTCTTTAACAGCTTCTTCTGTCTCCTCTTTATTGAACAAAGGTAGAATTTCTTCTCTCCTCCTCCAACCTTGTAGAGCGGCAAGCACATCAGAGGGTTCAGGCAACCCTTCTTCAAGATCCCCAAGACTTTCATTCAACTTGTCTTGCATCTTCTGATTACAGTGCTCCTCCACTAGAGTGTCAATAATGCACACCTCTTCTGGACCTTCTTCTTCTTTCGGAGTGATTAACTTTTTGGACATATAGAAGATATTGAGCTCCAATGTCTTGTTGCCAAATGTGTGTTGCATAAGTCCATTCCTACAATTTATAATTGCATTTGATGTAGCAAGGAATGGCCTTCCAAGGATGATAGGAACATAATTAGTTTCCTTGACAATTGGGTCCATATCAAGAACAACAAAGTTTACTGGATAATAGAAATTATCAAATTGAACTAAGACATCTTCAATTATCCCCCTTGGAATTTTCACTGATCTATCTGCTAGAGATAGAGCGATTGATGTTGGCTTCAATTCACCAAGTCCCAATTGCTTGTAGACAAAGTATGTTAGCAGCTTCACACTTGTTCCCAAGTCTAACAAAGCTTTCTCCACTACTTTTCCTCCAATCATGACTAAAATGGTAGGACAACCCGAATCTTTGTACTTCAAAGGAGACTTGCATTGTATGATAGCACTTACTTGCTCAGTCAAGAAGGCTTTCTTATTCACATTCAACCCTCTTTTGATAGTACACAAATCCTTTAGGAATTTTGCATAAGTTGGAACTTGTTTAATCATATCTAGCAATGGGATGTTGACCTTCACCTGTCTCAATACTTCAAGAATTTCTGATGCATTTCTAATCCCCTTTTTCCCATGCAACGCTTGAGGAAAAGGTGGAGGTGTGTGTTTCTTCATCACATCTCCCTTAATAAGTACTTTCTCTGGATTTGCATTCACTGTTGAATCATGGTCTTCTTCCGCTTCACTGCTATCTTTCTTCTTTCCTTTGATTTCCTCCCTCTTCTCTGTCTCTTCCTCTTCTTTCTCTTCAACATGTGGCTTGGGTGTTGGTAGCTCAACCTTTTTACCACTCCTTAGAGTGATCAAGGCTTTGACATCTCTCACCTGTGAAGACTCTCCTTCATAAGTTCCACTTCATGGATACCGTTGGGGTTTTGGTGAGGTTGAGAAGGAAATCTCCCATTCTCTTGCACTGTATTCAGGTTAGTGAGCCTTGAGATTGAGTATTGGAGATTATCTATCTTCTGAGATAAGTCATTTTGCATCCCATCCATCCTTTTATTCAATGTATTCTCTACACTGTCAATTCTTTGACTGAGTTGAGCATTGATGGATTTTTTATCTCCAACAAAATCTCCCACAACCTTGCTTAGATTCACTATTGCTTGTTCAAGATTTGAAGCTTGTTGAGATGGTTGAGTTGGTTGTTGGTACTGAGGCGCTCGTGGCTTCTAGGAGAAATTTGGATGGTTTCTCCAATTTGAGTTGTAGGTATTTCCATATGAAGCATTGTTGTTGGGCTTGAATTGTCCAATGACATTTGCTTGATCTCCAAACATTTCCCTAGCAGTTGGAATTGTAGGGCACTCCTCCACCAAGTGCTCATAAGATTGACAAATAGGACATGGCTTGACTTGCACTGGTGTTTCAGCAACAACTTGCACTTCATATATCTTTTTCAGTTCTAGCTCCTCCAATCTTCTTGTCATAGCTGCAAACTTTGCCTTCATATCAACATCTTCATTCAAGGTGTACATCCCAGCCTTAGCATTAAAGGCATTCAGTTGAGACTTCATCTTCCCCACTTCTCCTTTGTTCGGTTCATCCCATCCCCTTGATACTTCAGCCACATAACTCAAGAAATTCATGGCTTCCTCCGGATACTTACTCATGAAATCTCCTCCACACATTGTCTCGAGGAGTTGTTTCATTGAGGAAGACATCCCATCATAAAAGTAACTCACCAATAGCGTGTCAAAACCATGGTGAGGATAAGCATTAATGGCTTCCATGTATCTTTCCCAACACTCATAGAATTTATCATTCTCTTTAGCTGAGAAGTTTGAAATTTGCCTTTTCAAGCCATTTGTTCTGTGAGTAGGAAAAAATTTACTGAGGAATTCAGCTTGCAAATCAGTCCAAGTCCGGATACTCCTTGGCCTTAAAGAATTAAGCCAAATCTTGGCATTATCCTTTAAAGTAAAAGGAAATAGGTTAAGCCTCATCAAGTCGATCGAAGCTCCTCCTTCTTGGAATGTATTACAAACATCTTCAAATTCCTTGATATGTGCATAGGGATTCTCACTTTCCATCCCATGAAAAGTTGGTAAAAGTGGAACAATATGCAGTCTAATCACTAGCTGCTCTGTAGGGGGCATTATACATGATGGTGCACTTATACGAGGTGGATGCATGCGGTCCCTCATTGATCTTAATGCATTGGGATTGTCCTGGTGACCATGGTGACTATGCTGATCTTCAGGTGTAGCTTCCATGATGTTCAAGTTCAATTCCAATTCCTTGTTATGAGGTGTTTCAAGTTTCACAAGCCTTCCTCCACTATCTCGTATCCAATTTAGCATACACAACTAGTATCAACTGTAACAAAAACAAAAACAAAAGAAAACAAAACTACAAAAAGATTAAGATTAACTAAAATTAAAAGATAAGCTAAAAAATGAACAAGCAAAAGAAACAATTAAAAGAGTTAGTCAAATGAAAGAAAAATCACCAAACTTGTGATGAAAATCACAAGTACTCTGAAAAGATAATATCACTGTGAAGTTGGCACCTTCCCCAACAATGATAAAACTTTATAATTTTTAAAATCACCATTTGATTCCGTGCCTAGCTATGGTACCTTGGTTTTGGTCCTCAAATATGAGTAATCAACAAAATTTATAACCTATATCACCAAGTACTATGATAGCCTCAGCTAGTATAGCATAGTGGCTCTAGGATCGTTCACTAGGAAGGGTTTTCAACGTATAACTGATAATAATTCAAAGTTGAATTGATGCTTTTTCATTTCAAGGTTAGCTTCAAAAGAAAACATAAACTTTGGTTTAAAAGGGATTGGTTTTAAGCTGACTAAAAATAAAGTAAAAGAAATTACTTATAAAGAAAGTGTTTCTTGGAGTTTTAGGATCACTGAGGTCAGGCTCCTAATACAAAATCAGAGTTCCAGTCACTTGAATCTTTTCCTCGCATTAGAGAATTAACATATAGTTATTTCTCTAACCGGTGTGGTATAGATGCTTCCCCTCAATGGGTTCAAACACTAAATCCCTCTCACTAATTCATCTTGCAATGGCTCGTGCCTCTCACTTAGCATTTGCCATTCAAGGTTATCCTTAACATTGGATTTCCCTTCACAAGCTCGCAAGAGATAATTAATGGATGTCTCATTAGAGTCTAAAAGCTTACCAAGTGTTAGCTATTCTAGAAAATCCTACCTTTAAACCACCTCCCAAAGGCTCGCAAGAGGTAAACTAGTGCATCTCAATGGATGGAGATCACTTGCATTACCAAGTGTTGGCCCAGGTGATTTCAAGGCGTTTTAAGTTAACTAAAAAGATAAAAACCATTAACGGGTCACACTTTCTCTTCCTTAAAAACTAAAACAACAAAACTTCCAATTCTTGCACTCGGCACCTTACCCGGCTACCTTAGCTCCAAGAGACAAAAAGTCTAGCCACTCATTCTCTGAGGAAACATCCTCAGAGCTTGTTTGGTTAGTAAGAAAAATACAATCAAAGTGAGTAGGTAAGGCAGAGCAAAGCTCTGTAGATTACTTCCTTCAAAACTATACAAAAAGTGGTCTCTGAGAACAAGCTCCCGAGATGATCTCTGTAACGAAAATTATAAACTATATATATGAGGTTATTCACCCTTTGTTCTTACATATTAACTAAGGAATCCTATGATTGGTGGATTACAAGGAGAAAATGGGGATTTAAACAACAAATATTTGGAGAAAAAATCTAAAAGAGTCGGTCACAAATATCTGGAAGCACTCAGGTGGATTTCGCAGGCATGCAAGATGGGCTGCAAAATTTCACAAGCTAAAGGTCTCCATTTCGCAGCCAAAGGTTGATTTCGCAGCTACGAAATTGGCCTTCAACTTGGTGTGATTGTCTTCCAATGGCTATAACTTCTTCATTTCTACTCCGATTCATGCACCGTTTAAAGCGTTAGATTCTTGACTTCCCAAGCTTCAAAAGACATATAGTATGAATGAAATGGACTCTAGGAAGTGCTCGAAATGTGTCCAAGAGTTTCTGTCCTCTTGAATTTCTTCATGTTAGATTTCTCTCTTTGCTTTCCCTCCTTGCATTCATGATTTGCTTTTGCCATGGATTCTATAAAACTTTCCTCAATCTTGGATTACTTTGGTGATCAAAAAGCTATCAAAAACACCAAAAATTAACACAATTTGATTATAAATGATTGCAAAGGTACTTAATATGCTAATTGAGTTAAAAGGTAATAACTACTACTCAAAAGTGTTTAAAAGAGTTAATTACAAGCTATAAAATAGCACTTTTCGAGTAGTAATCAGGTAGCATTAGCTAACATAGCATAGTGGCTCTAGAATTGTCTATAGAGATGGGTTTTCAAATTATAATTGATATTAGTTCAAAAAACAGAATTTGTGCTTTTTCTTTTCAAGGTTAGCTTTAAAAGAAAACATAAATATGTTTGAAAAGGTTGATTTTAAGTGAAACCAAAACTAAAGTAACTGAAATTACTTACAAAGAAAAGTGCTTCTTAGAGTTTTAGATCATTAAGCTCAAGTTCGTCATACAAAAAGGGAGATTTCGATCACTTGGATCTTTTCCTCGCATTAGGGATTTAACATATAGTTATTTCCCGAACCGGTGTGGTACAGATGCTTTCCTTTAATGGGTTCAAACACTAAATCCCTATCACTGAATCATCTTGCAATGGTTCATACTTCTCACCTAGTATTGGCCATTCAAGGTGATCCTTAACCTTGGATTACCCATCAAAAGCTCACAAGAGATAACTAATGGATGTCTTCTAGGAGTCCAAAAGCTTACCAAGTGTTGGCTATTCTAGATAATCCTACCTTTAAACCACCTACCAAAGGCTCGTAAGAGATAAACTAGTGTATCTCAATGGACGGAGACCACTTGCCTTACCAAGCGTTGGCCCAGGTGATTTTAAGGGATTTTAAGTTAACTAAAAGGATAAAAACCATTAACAGGTCACACTTTCTCTTCATTAAAAACTGAAACAACGAAACTTCCACTTTTGCATTCAGAACCTTACCCAGCTTCCTTCACTCCAAGAAACAAAAAGCCTAGCCACTCATCCTCTGGGAAAACATCCTCAGAGTTTGATTTTCTAGAAATAAAAATAACGAGAAAACAAAATGAGAAGGTAAGGCAAAGCAAAGCTCTGTGTATTACTTTCTTGAAAAACTATACAAAGTGTCATCTCTGAGAAAAACTTCCGAGCGATCTTTTAAAAGAAAATTACAATAGATTATATAGAGAGGCTATTCACCCCTCCTGCTAACTTCCCAACCAAGAAAACTTGTCATTGGTGGGTTACAAGGAGAAAATATGTATTTACACACAAATATTTGAAGATAAATATCAAACGAAGTCGGTGTAAAAATATCTCAAATTACAGGTGGATTTCATAAGTTCAAATGCAACTTGCGAAAATTTCGCAAGTTGAAATTATCCATTTCGCAAGTTGCGAAATTATCCTACAATTCATCAGCTCTCTGTCCTACAGTGATTCATTTCCTCTTCCTATTTTGCAAGTTACGAAAATCTTTCAAGTTGGATTCCACAACTTGCGAAATTGCTGGATGGTTGATTTCTTCTGTGATTTTCTTCCTTGCATCCTCGTTTGGCTTTGGCAGAGGGTTATGAAGCTCCAAAGCTTAGTTTCTTCATGAATTTGAGCTTCAACTTGGTTTGCCTTAAACTATACAAAGATCTCCCTCATTCTTGGATTGATTTGGTGATAAAAAAGTTGTCAAAAATACTAAAACTTAACACAATTTGATTAGAAACGATTGCAAGGGTCCTTAACATGCCAATTGAGTTAAAAGGTAATAACTACTACTCAAAAGTGTTTAAAAGAGTTAATTACAAGCTATAAAATAACACTTTTTGGGCAGTAATCAATCATCCATAACCTTGAGTTGTTCGTAGCATCTAGAGCCCTAAGCTCACTACCAGGAGTCGTTTATGTCATCTACAACCCTAAGTTGTTTAAAGCATTTAGAGCTTTAAGTTATTCCTAGAATTTGTAGCCTTTAGCTAAAGGCATGGAGTTGTTCATGTCATCCACTACTCTGAGATATTCATAGCATCTTAAGCCTTGAGCTCACGACCTGGAGTTGTTCATGTCATCCATAACCCTTAGTTGTTCATAACTTCTAGAGCTTTGAGCTCACGACCCAAAATTGTTCATATAATCCACAGCCAAAGTTGTCCATAGCATCTAGAGCCCTATGCTTATGGGACCTCGAGTCGTTCATATCATCCATAACCTTAAGTTGTTCATAGCATCTACATTCCTGAGCTAACGGGACCCTAGGTCATTCATATCATCCACAGCCCTGACTTGTTCATAGCATCTAAAGCCCTAAGCTCACGACCCGGAGTCGTTCATGTCATCTATAACCTTAAGTTGTTCAAAGCATTTAGAGCCTTGGGTTATTCCTATATTCTATAACCCTAAGCTCAAGACCTGGAGTCATTCATGTCATCCACTACCCTGAGTTGTTTATAGCATCTAGAGCCCTAAGCTCACAACCTAAAGTAGTTTATATCATCCATAGCCCTCAATGGTTCATAGTTTCTAGAGCCTTGAGCTCATGACTCAAAATCGTTCATATAATCCACTACCCTGAGTTGTCCATAGAATCTATAGTTTCAAGCTCAAGACCTAGATTCGTTCATATCATCCACTGCCCTAAGGTGTTCATAGCATATAGTGCCCTAAGCAAACAACCCTGAGTTATTCATATCATCCACACCCTTGAGATGTTCATACCATCTTGATCCATGAGAAAACAACCCCGAGTTGTTCATATCATCCAAAGCCCTGAGATGTTCATACAATCTTGATCCCTAAGCTCACGACCCGAAGTCATTCATGTCATCCATAGCCCTAAGTTTTTCATAGCATAGAGAACCCTAAGCTTAAAACCTAGAGTCATTCATGTCATCCACTGCCCTGATTTTTTCATAGCATACAGAGCCCTAAGCATAAGACCCCAAGTCTTTCATATCATCCACAACCCTGAGCTATTTATTACATCTTGAGCCTTAAGCTCACAAGCATGAGTTATTCATGTCATCCACAGCCTGAAGCTACTCATAGAATCTAGAGCCTTAAGCTCAAAACCCGAAGTCGCTCATGTCATCCACAATCCTGAGCTCAAAACTCATCGTTGTTCATATCATCCATAGCCCTAAGTTGTTCATAGCATATAAAGCCTTAAGCATACGCCCCCGAGTCATTCATATCATTCATAGCCCTAAGGTGTTCAATACATTTAAAGCCCTTAACTCACGACCCAGAGTCGTTCATGTCATCCACAGCCCTGAGTTGTTCATAGCATATAAAGCCTTGAGCATATGTCCCCGAGTCGTTCATATCATACATAGCCCTAGGTTGTTCAATGCATTTTAACTCATGACTCGGACTTGTTCATGTCATCCACAACCCTGAGTTGTTCATAACATCTAGATCCTTGTGCTCATGACCCAAAATCATTAATATCTCATCCATAGTCCTAAGTTGTTCATATTATCTAGAACCTTAAGATCACAAGACACCAAGTCGATCATATCATCCATAACCTGAGTTGTTCATAGCATCTACAACCTTCAGCTCATGACCTAGAGTGCTTCATGCCATCCATAGCCCTAAGCTTGTCCAAGCATCTAGAGCCTTAAACTCAAGACCTAGAGTCATTCATGTCATCTGATTCGCGCTTGTAAATCCAGTCGGGTCATTTAATCAAAAACATTTATAAAACCTATGACCTCATCTAGTGTAGCAAAGCTACTATAGTATAGTGGCTCTAGGGTCGAACTCTGGGATGGGTTTTCATTCTACCAGTGATATACTCGAGATTAGAAATTGAATTTAATGATTTCCTTTATCAAAAACTTAAAGTTTAAAAGAAAATAAAATTTGTTTTGAAAGTGTTTGAAACTAAATTAACATAAACTAATTAAAAATGGAAGAAAGAAAGTTTCTCGAAGCTAAGGATTGCTAGGATCAAGTTTAGAATGCAAAGTGGAAAATTCTGGATTTTTCTCCTCGCATTGGGGATTTAACCTATAGTTATTTCCCGAACCGGTATAGGTTTAACAATGAAGATTTAATCCATAAAAGGTCAATAGAAATGGTAGTCAAGGTCCATTAATGGCTTTAGACACTATGGGTCTTCACCTTGAATCACTTTCCAATGGCTCATACATGATAACTAATGGACTAATATGGATCTAGCAATAAGCATCCACAGAGACCTGAAGCTTACCATGTATTGGCCATTCAAAGTGATTCTAAGGGATTTAAAGCTTTTAAAAGCAATTTATGAACTTCAACTACCTGTATTTAAGGCACGAGCGTTTTCCACCTTTTCATCTGGACTTTTCACCTAGCTTCCTTCACTCCAAGAAACCAAGAGTTTAGCCTCTCATCCTTTGAGAAAACATCCTCAAAGGTTGTTTGGCTTCCAAGAAAAAGAAAATAGTAAAGAGAAAAATAGAAAACGAGAGAGCTCTGTATATTTCTAAGTGTCAAGCATAACACGCGTGATACATACTTTCAAGAGGTGATTTCCACCCCTTATATAGTTTTTACAAAAGCAAAGCTTGTGATTGGCTTGTTACAAGGAGAGGAAAGGAAATTACATCAAAAAATACATAAGAAAATATCTAAAGTGGAGTCGGCAAAAACAGAGGAGAATTCGCACCACGCATGGGGTGTGCGAATTTCGCACACCATTCGCACACCTTTCGCACAGCTAAGGGGGAGTGCGAATTTCGCACACCATTCGCACACCTTTCGCACACCTGGAGCAGTTGTCTTCCGAAGGCCATATCTTCCTCGTTTCAGCTCCAAATCTTACACGGTTTAAAGCGTTGGATTCTTGACTTCCTGAGCTTTGAAATGGTATATAGAATGTAGAAAATGGACTTCAGGAAGTGCTCCAAAAGTGCCAAAGAAGACTGCAGCTGCTGTCCTCTGTTTTCCTCCTTGCTTCTCTTTGCTTCTCTTTGCTTTTCTTTGCTTTTCTTCTTTGGTTGGCTTGTCTTAATGATCCAAAAAGATGTCAAAACACTAAAACTAGCCACAAATATGATTAGAAGTCATTGCTAGGTCCTTAACATGCCAATTGGAATAAAGATGAAGAATTACTACACAAAAGTGCTTAAAACATAATGACTTAAAGGTGTAAAATAACACTTTTTGGGTAGTAATTATCATCCACAATCTTATTTTGTTCAAAGCATCTAGAGCCTTGAGCTCACAACCCAGAATCGTTCATATCATCCATAGTCTTAAGCTATTCATAGCATTCGGAGCCTTGAACTCACAGGACCCCGAGTCATTCATATCAACCATAGCCTTGAGTTACGCATAGCATCTAGAGTGGTGAGCTTACGACCCAGAGTTGTTCATGCCATCCACAACCCTGAGCGGTTCCTAGCATCTATAGCCCTAAGCTCACGACTTGGAGTCGTTCATGTCAACCACTGCCTTGAGTTGTTTATAGCATCTAGAGTCATAACCTCACATCTCAGAGTCATTCATGTCATCCATAGTCCTTAACTATTCATAGCTTTTAGAGCCTTAAGCTAACGACCCAAAATCGTTCATATAATCCACAGCCCAAAGCTATCCATATCATCTAGAGCCCTATGCCTATGGAACCCCGAGTCGTTCATATCATCCACTACCCTCAACTGTTCATAGCATCTATAGCCTCGAACTCATAAATGAAATCATTCATATCATCCACAACCCTAAGCTATTCATGGCATCTTGAGCCCTAGGCTTACGAACTGGAGTCATTCATGTCATCCATAACTCTGAGTTGTTCCTAGCATCTATAGCCCTAAGCTCACAACCTGGAGTCATTCATGTCATCTACTACCCTGAGTTGTTCAAAACATTTAGAGCTTGGCACTTAAAACTCAGAGCTGTTCAAGTCATGCACAGCCATGAGCTGTTCATAGCATATAGAGCCCTAAGGATATTACCTTGAGTCATTCATATCATTCATAACCTTGAGTTGGTCATAGGATTTAGAGCCCTAAGAACATGACCCTAAGTCATTCATGTCATCCACAACCATGAGCTATTCATACCATTTAGACTATTGAGCACCCGACCCCGATTTATTCATATAATCCATAGCCCTGAGCTATTCCTAGCATTTAGAGCCCTAAGCTCACGACCCAAAGTTGTTCATGTCATCCACTGCCCTGAGTTGTTAATAACATCTAAAGCCTTGAGCTCACTATCCAAAATTGTTCATATCATCCACAACATTGAGCTATTCATAGCATCTAGAGCCTTGATCTTATAAGACCTCGAGTCGTTCATATCATACACAACATGTAGTTGTTCATAACTCATGACCTAGAGTTGTTCATACAATCCACAACCCTGAGCTATTCAAAGCATCCAAAGGCTTGAGCTCACAACCCAAAGTCATTCATGTCATCCAAAGCAATGAGTTGTTCAAAGCATCTATAGCCTTGAGCTCACGACCAAGAATCGTTCATATCATCCACAACCCTGAGTTATTCATAGCATCTAGAGCCTTCAGCTCAAGAAAGCTCGAGTTGTTTATGTCAACCACAGCTTTAAGATGCTCCTAGCATCGAGAGCTGTGAGCTCAAACTAGAAGTCATTCATGTCATCGACAACCCCGAGTTGTTCATATAATCTATAGCCTTAAGTTCATGACCTAGAGTCATTTATGTCATCCACAACCCTAACCTATTCATAGCATCTAGAGCCCTGAACTGTTCATAGCATCTACGACCTTTATCTCATGACCCAAAATCTTTCAAAAATTCACAACCCCGAGCTATCATTAGAATCTAGAGCCTTGTGCCTATGGGACCCTAAGTCATTCATATCATCTACCACCCTCTATTCTTCATAGCACCTAGAGCCTTGAGCTTACGACCTAGAATCGTCCATATCATCCATAACCTTTAGTTGTTCATAGCATTTAAAGCCTTATCTCACAGAACCTCGAGTCATTCATATCATTCACAACCCTCAATTGTTCATAGCATTTAGAGCCATGAGCTCACAACCCAAATCTGTTCATGTCATCACACCCCTTAGTTATTGATAGCATCTAGAGCTCAAGTCATTCATATCATCACAAGCCCTGAGCTATTCATACCATCTAAAGCCCTAAGTACAACACCCCGAGTCATTTATATCATCCATATTCTAAGTTGTTCAAAGCATTTATAGCCCTGAGCTCATGACCCAGAGTCGTTCATCTCATCCATAACCCTAAGCAATTCATAACTTCTAAAGCATTAAGCTCACGATCCGGAATCATTCACATCATCAACAACCCTGAGTTGTTCGTAGCATTTAAAGCCCTAAGCTCACGGCACCCTAAGTCATTAACATCATTCACAACCCTAAGTTTTTTATAGCATCTTCAGCCTTGAGCTCACGACTCGGAGTCATTCATGTCATCCACAACTATGAACTATTCATAGCATATAGAGGCCTTACCATACGACCCCAAGTCATCAATATATCCACAGCCCTAAGTTATTCATAGCATTTAGAACCATAAGCTCATGACCCAAAGTCATTCAGGTAAGCCATAGCCCTGAGCTGTTCATAGCATTTAGAGCCCTAAATTCACAACCCAGGGTCATTTAAGTAAGCCACAGTCCTGAGTTGTGCATATCATCCAAAGCCCTAAGATCGGGATAAGGAATCATTCATATCATCCACATCCCTGAGTTGTTCATAGAATATAGAGCTTGGAGCTCATCGGACCTCGAGTCATTCATATCATCCACAACCCTTAGTTGTTCATAGCATTTAGAACTCTGAGTTCACGACCTAAAGTCATTCATATCATTCACATCCTTGAGCTATCCATAGCATCTAGAGCCTTGAGTTCACGAGACCTTAAGTCATTCATATCATCCACAACCCTAAGCTGTTCATAGCATCTAAAGCCCTAAGCTCATAGAACTCGAATTCATTCATATCATCCACAACCCTAAGTTGTTCATAGAATCTAAAGCCTAGAGCTCATGACTCAGAGTTATTTATGTCATCCATAGCCCTAAGTTGTTTAAAGCATTCACAGCCTTAAGCTCATGACTTGGATTCGTTCATGTCATCTACAAGCCTGAGTTGTTTAAAGCATCTAAATCCTTAAGCTCAAGACCCAAAATCATTCATATCATCCACAGCCCCGAGTTGTTCAAAGCATCAAAAGCCCTGAGCTTACGGGAAGCCGAGTTGTTCATATCAACCATAGCCTTGAGTTACTCATAGCATTTAGAATCGTGAGCTCATGACTCAGAGTCATTCATAGCGCCTATAGCCCTGAGCTCATGACCTAGAGTCATCCATGTCATCCACAGCCCTGAGCTGTTCATAACATCAAGAGGCTTGAGCTTAGGACCTGGAGTCATTCATATCATTCATAGCCTTGAGTTATTCATAGCATTTAGAGCTCCGAGCTAACAACCCGGAGTTGTTCATGTCATTCACAATCTTGAGCTATCCATAGCATCAAGAGCCCTACCCTTATGAACCGAAGTTGTTCATGTCATCCATAACCCTAAGTAGTTCAAAGCATCTAGAGCCCTAAGTTCATGACCCGGAGTCATTCATGTCATCTATAGCCCTAAGCTATTTAAAGCATCTAGAGTCTCAAGCTCACAACCCAGAATCGTTTAAATCATGCATAACCCCAAGCTATCCACAACATCTAAAGCCTTATTCTTATGAGACCCTAAGTTGTTCCTATCATCCACAACCCTCCATTGTTCATAACACCTAGAACCCTCAGCTCATAACCAAGAACCATCCATATCGTCCATAACCTTGAGTTGTTTGTACCATCTAAAGCCTTGAGCTCATGGGACCTCGAGTCGTTCATATCATCCACAGCCCTCAACTGTGCATAACATCTACAGCCCTCAACTATGCATAGCATCTACAACCTTGATCTCATGACCCAAAATCATTCAAATTATACATTGCCTTGAGCTACCTATAGCATCTAGAGTCATGTACTTACAGGGCCCCAAGTCATTCATATCATCCACAACCCTCTATTGTTCATAGCACTTAAAGCCTTGAGCTTAAGACCTAGAATCATCCATATTGTCTACAGCTTTGAGTTGTTCATAGCATCTAGAGCCCTGAGCTCATTAGACCCCGAGTCATTGATATCATCCATAACCCTTAGATGTTCATAACATTTAGAACTTGAACTCATGACCTGGAGTTGTTCATGTCATCCATAACCTTGAGTTGTACATAGCATCTAGAGCCCTAAGCTCATGGGACCCTAAGTCTTTCATATCATCCATAGCCTTGAGCTATTTATAGCATCTAAAGCCCTAAGCTCACGACCTAAAGTAGTTCATGTCATTGATTCATGCCTAATTGGTGTCTCAGCTGATTCGTGTCCAGCTGGTGCTCCTTGATTGAGGGAGTAATCAACAAAATTTATAACCTATTACACCATAAACTAGGGTAGCAAAGACAAAGCTACTATCGCATAGTGGCTCTAGGATCGTTCACTAGGATGGGTTTTCACTTTGCAAATGATATTAATTCAAAGCTGAATTGGTGCATTTTCATTTCAAGGTTAGCTTTAAAAGAAAACATAATCTTTGGTGGAAAAGGTTGGTTTTAAGCTAACCAAAAATAGTAACTGATTTTAATTACAAAGAAAAGTATTTCTTGGAGTTTAGATCACTAGGCTCAGATTCCTCATACAAAAAGGGAGTTCCGGTCACTTGTTTCTTTTCCTCACATTAGAGAATTAACATATAGTTCCTTCTCCAACCGGTGTTGTATAGATGCTTCCCATTAATGGGTTCAAACACTAAATCCCTCTCACTGATGCATCTTGCAATGGCTCATACCTCTCACCTAGCACTTGCCATTCAAGGTGATCTTTGACCTTGGATTACCCGTCAAAAGCTCGCAAGAGATAACTAATGGATGTCTCCTTGGAGTCCAAAAGCTTACCAAGTGTTGGCAATTCTAGAAAATCCTACCTTCAAGTCACCTCCCAGAGGCTCGCATGGGGTAAACTAGTGAATCTCCATGGACGGAGATCACTGGCCTTACCAAGTGTTGGCCCAGGTGATTTAAAGACGTTTTAAGTTAACTAAAAAGATAAAAACCATTAACGGGTCACACTTTCTCTTCATTAAAAACTAAAACAACAAAACTTCCAATTTATGCATGTGGAAACTTACCCGGCTTTCTTCACTCCAAGAAATGAAAAGCCTAGCCACTCATCCTCTGAGAAAACATCTCAGAGAATGGTTGGCTAGCAAGAAAATGAAAATGAAAGAGAAGGAAAAACAGAGCAAGGCTCTGTATATTCTATATAATTATATATCTATATATTGGATCTCTTGGAACAAGCTCCTCCAAGAGTCTCTTGGAACAAGCTCCTCCGAGAGTCTCCCTGGAACAAGCTCCTCCGAGAGTCTCCCTGGAACAATCTCCTCCGAGAGTCTCCTTTTTTAGTGTTTACAAGAGAGTTTATATAGGAAGGTAATTTACCCTTCCTTGGATACTTCCTAGCTAAGGAATTACATGAGTGGCTGAATACAAGGAGAAAATGGAAATTTATACAAAAATATCTGAAGAAAATATCTAAAAGTGTCGGTCACAAATATCGGGAAGCACTAAGGACCATTTCGCAGGTGAAAACGTGGTCTGCGAAATTTCGCAGATGCACAAAAAGGGCTGCGAAATTACTTCGCAGCAAACAGCTGATTTCGCACCGCTGCGAAGTGGTCTTTCAGCTTGTGGTGTTTGGCTTCCAATGTGTCGTGAAACTTCAGGGGGAATTCCACAGCACTATGCAAAAAGGCTGCAAAATGATTTCGCAACAAAAGGGTGATTTCGCAACGCTGTGCAAAATTCTTCCTTCAGCTTGGAGTGATCGGCTTCCAATGGCTGTAACTCCTTCATTTCAACTCTGAATTGCACACCGTTTGAAGCATTGGATTCTTCACTTCCTGAGCTTTACAATGGTATATAGCATGTAGAAAATGGACTTCAGAAAGTACTCCAAAAGTGGCTGACATGACTGTCATCAAGAATGCTTCATGGCAAATTTCTCTTTGCTTCCCCTCCTTGCATTCCGGATTTGCTTATGGCAAAGGACTTCAAAGCTTTGGTTCTTCATGCTTCTAAGCTTTCCATTGCTTTGCCATGGATTCCAAATAACTCTCCTCAATCTCGGATTGCTTTGGTGATCAAAAAGCTATCAAAACACCAAAACTTAACACAATTTGATTAGAATTGATTGCAAGGGTCCTTAACATGTTAATTGGGTTAAAAGGCAATAACTACTACTCAAAAGTGTTTAAAAGAGTTAATTACAAGCTATCAAATAGCACTTTTTGAGTAGTAATCAGTCATCCACAACCCTAAGTTGTTTATAGCATCTAGCGCCTACAACTCATGATCCAAAGTTGTTTATGTCATCTATAAACTTGAGTTGTTCAAAGCATCTTAAGCCCTAAGCTCACAACCCGAAGTCATTCATGTCATCTATAGCCCTAAGTTGTTTAAAGCATCCAGAGGACTAAGCTCACTACCTGGAGTCATTCATGTCATCAACAGCCCTGAGTTGTTCATAGTATCAAGAGCCCTAAGCTTAGGACTCGGAATTATTCATATCATCCACAGCTCTGAGTTGTCCATAGAATTTAAAGCTCTGAACTGATAACCTAAAGTTGTTCATGTCATCCATAACCCTAAGCTATCCATACCATTTACAGCCCTGGCCTCACAGAACCCCTAGTCATTCATATCATTTACAACCCTCAGCTATTCATAACATCTAGGGCCTTGAACTCATGACCTAGAGTCATTAAAGCCATCCATAGCCCTCAACTATTCATAGCATCTAGAGCCCTAAGCACACAACCTTGAGTCGTTCATATCATCCACAACCTAAGTTGTTCTAAGTAATTATAGTCCTAAGCTTGCGACCTGTAGTCGTTCATGTCATCCACAACACTGAGTTGTTCATAGCATCTGGAACCTTGAGCTCACAACCCAAAATCGTTCATATCATCCACAACCCTGATCTATTTAAAGCATTTGGATCGTTGAGCTCACGATCCAAAGTTGTTCATGTCATCCATAGCCCTAAACTATTCAAAACATCTAGATCCCTCAACTCAAGACCCAAAGTCATTCATGTCATCTACAGCCCTAAGTTGTTCAAAGAATCTAAAGCCCTGAGCTACTTAAAGGATATAGAGCCTTGAGCTCACGAGACACTGAGTTGTTCATATCAACCACAACCTTGAGCTAATCAGAGAATCTAGATCCATAAGCACATGACTCGGAGTCAATCATGTCATACTTAACCCTAAATTGTTCATAAAATCTATAGCCTTGAGCTCATGTCTTAGAGTTGTTCATGTCATCCATAGTCTTGAGTTGTTCATAGCATCAAGATCCTTGAGCTCAAGACTCAAAGTTGTTTATGTCATCTATAACCCTTATAGCCTTGTGTTTACAAGACCCCAAGTCATTCATATCATCCACAACCCTCAATCATTATACCATCAAATGCCTTGAGTTGTTCATAGCATCTTGAGCCCTGAGCTCACAGGACCCTAAGTTGTTCATATCATCAATAGCCCTCAACTGTTCAAAGCATCTACAACCCTGAGCTCCCAACCAAGAGTCATTCAAGAGATCAACGACCCTGAGCTACTCATAGCATTTAGAGCCCTAAGCTCATGCCTCAGAGTCGTTCAAGTCATCCACAACACTAAGTTGTTCATAACATTTAGTTTCTTGACCACATGACCCCGAGTGGTTCATATCATCCACATCCTTGAGCTATTTATAGAATTTACAACCCTAAGGTCACGACTCGGAGTTGTTCATGCTCATAGCCTTGAGCTGTTCATAGCATCTAGAGCCTAGAGTTCATAGCCCAGAATCGTTCATATCATCCACAACCCTGAGTTACTTATAGCATTTAGAGCCTTGACCTAACAGGACCTCAAGTTGTTCATATTAACCATAGCCTTGAGCTTCTCATAGCATCTAGAGCTATGAGCTCATGACCCAAAGTTGTTCATATCATCCTTAACCCTGAGTTGTTCATAGCATCTATAGCCTTAGGCTCATAACTTGAGTCATTCATGTCATCCACAGCCCTGAGGTGTTCATAGCATCCATATTCTTATGCTTAGGACCCGGTGTCATTCATGTCAGCCACAACCCTAAGTTGTGCATAGCATCTAGATCCTTGAGCTCATGACAAAGAATCATTCATATCATCCACATCCCTCAACTCACTGGACCTCAAGTCATTCATGTCATCCACAACCCTTAGTTGTTCATAGCATTTAGAGCTCTAACCTTACGACTCTGAGTCATTCATGTCACAACCACCTTGAGTTATCCATAGCATATAAAGACCTAAGCTCATGGGACCCTAATTCGTTCATATTATCCATAGCCCTCAGCTATTCATAGCATTTAGACCTCAAGCTCACATAACCCAGAGTCATTCATATCATCCACAAGCCTAAGTTGTTCATAGCAATTAGATCTCTAAGCTCATGACACATAGTTGTTCATGTCATCCATAACATCTAGAGCCATGAGCTTACAAGACCCCGAGTCATTGATATCTTCCACAACTCTCAACTATTCATAACTTCTACAAACTTAAGCTCACGAGACCTGAAGTCACTCATATCATCACCAACCCTGACTTATTCATATCATCTAGAGCCTAGAGCTTATGACCCAAAGTTGTTTATGTAATCCATAGCCCTAAGTTTTTTAAAGCAGCTAAAACCCAAAGCTCATGTTCCAAAGTTGTTCATGTCATTTACAGGCCTAAGTTGTTTAAAGCATCTAAAGCCTTGAGCTCATGACCCAGAATCATTCATATCATCCAAAGCTTGAGTTGTTCAAAGCATCTAGAGCCTTAAGGTCATGAGACGTCGAGTCGTTCATATCAACCACAGCCTTGACCTACTCATACCATCAAGAGCCATGAGCTCATGACTCGGAGTTATTCATGTCACCCTTAACCCTTAGCTGTTCATAGCATCTATAGCCTTGAGCTCATGACTTAGAGTCGTTCATGTCATCCACAACTTTGAGTTGTTCATAGCATTAAGAATCCTAAGCTGAGGACTCAGAATCGTACATGTCATCCATGACTCTGAGCTATCTAAAGCATCTAGTGCCCTGAGCTCATGGCACCTCAAGTCGTTCATATCATCTATAACCCTCAGCTATTCATAGGATCTAGGTCCTTGAGCTCATAACTTAGAGTCGTTCATGTCATCCATAGCTCTGAGCTACTTAGAGCATCTAAAGCCCTGAGCACACGACCCCGAGTTTTTCATACCATCCACAATCCTAAGCTATTCATAGCATTTTAGAACCCTAAGCTCACTACCCGGAATCGTTCATGTTAGACACAGCCCTGAGCTATTCATAGTATCTAAAGCTTTAAGCTCATAACAAAGAATCTTTTAAATCATGCATATCCCTGAGTTATTCATAATATATTGAGCCTTGAGCTCATGGGACCCTAAGTCACTTATATGATCCATAGCCCTGAGTTGTTCAAAACATTTAGAGCTCGTAGCTCATGAACCCAAGTCAATCATGTCATTCCCAACACTAAGCTATCCATAGCATCTAAAGCAATGAGCACACAACCCTAAGCCATTCATAAAATCTAAAGCCCTAAGCTATTAATAGCATTTAGAGCCCTAAGCTCACAACTTGGAGTTGTTCATTTTATCCATAGCCCTTAGTTATTCAATGCATATAAAGCCCTGAGCTCATGACTCAGAGTCGTTCATCTCATCTACAACCCTAAGCTATTTGATTACTACCAAAAAGTTCTATGTTGTAGACCTAATTATAATGGTTTTAAGCACCTTTGAGTAGTAATCATATTCATTTAACCCAATTAATTCATTAAGGTCCTTAGTAATTGGTTTTAACCATTTTGTGGCAAGTTTACATGTTTTTATCAGCTTATGAATCAATTCAAGCATGCCAAATGATGGAGGAGCTACTTGGACAAGTTAAAGCAAGGATTTTGGAAGTTTACAGGCTTGAATTTCAAGTGGAAACACGAGCACAAACAAGAACAATGGAGAAGAGGAAAACAGAGGACAGCAGCTGCAGTATTCTTTCGCACTTTTGGGGCACTTCCCGAAGTCCATTTTCTACATACTATATACCATTTCAAATCTCAGGAAGTCAAGAATCCAACGCTTCAAACCGTGTACAATTTGGAGCTGAAATGAGGAAGATATGGCCTTCGGAATACAACTGCATCAAACCTTGCGAAAATTTCGCAAGGTGAATTTCTCCTTGCGAAATTTCGCAAGGGGATTTTCCTCATGGTGCGAAATTTTGCCATTTCGCAACATTGCAAAATTTCACAAGGAGAAATTCACCTTGCCAAAATGCCAAATTTCCTCTGTTTCTCCACGCACGCACCACCGACTTCCCAGATATTTTTAGCTTGATATTTTCTCATGTAAATTCCTTTTATAACCTTGTATTCAGCCGTCATAAGGCTTTATCTTGTAATTTTGCTATATATAGAGGTGCACAACACCTCCAGAATAGAGATGGATTGGGGGAGATCGATCCTCTGTACATTAACTTAGAAATATATAAAGCTCTGTTTTTCTTCTTTTCTCTTTTCTTTCTCATTTTCTTAGTAGCCAAACATCCTTGGAGGATGAAATCCCCAAGGATGAGAGGCTAAAACCTTTAAGTTTCTCAAAGTATGGATGTTATGTGATGGCTTGGATGCAATCCCATGGAAATTTCTCACACCTGGAAGGTAAGGTAGTCGTTTTTCATTAATGGTTTATTAATGCAAAGTTTGGTTTTTATTTCCTTTGGACAACTTCCAACGACCAATACTTGATAAGCTTTTGGATTTCTATCCATTAGTTATCTCCTACGAGCTATTGGAAGATGAGGTTTTCAATTCCAGGTTTTGCATTAATCCGTTAGAACCAATTTCAATGGCCATTGAAATGTGAGTTTATCACCTGGAATGACTTTGAGTTGCCAATATTTGGTAAGCTTTTGGCTTTAGACCATTAGTTATCTCTTACGAGCCATTCAAAGGAAGTCTAAGGTGAATAACCATTGATGAAATTCACTACCATCTGTTTTGCCATTTTAAAGGATTAAAACTTGATTTGCTAAATCCATACCGGTTCGGGAAGCAAGCATCACCATAGTTGCAACCCCAACGCGAGGAGCCTATCCTGAGATTTCCAATTTGCATAAGAGCCAGAGCATAGCTATCCTATCTTTGAGAAACTTGTTTTTACACCCTTTCATTTTAGTCTTTAATGTTAGCTTAAGTTAGTTTAAATCTCTTTAAAACATTTTCATCTTCTTTTAAAGCTAACATCCATAAGAAAATCACCTATTTTCCTAATTTGAATATCACTAGTGTTTGCGAAAACCCTTCCCAGTGAACGATCCTAGAACCACTATGCTATAGTAGCTTGGCTACTTTAGTAATAGTATTTAAGGTATAAATTTTGTTGATACGCCTTTAAAGCTAAGCTACCAAGAGTCGCATCACTATTCAAAGCATCTAAAGCCTTGAACTTATGACCAAGAATCGTTCATAACATTCACTATGTTGCGTTGTTCATAGCATCTAGAGCCCAGAGTTCACAAGATGCTGAATTGGCCATATCAACCATAGCCTTAAGCTGCTCATAACATCTAAGGTCATGAGCTCATGATCCAAAGTCATTCATGTCATCCTTAACCCTGAGTTATTCATATAATCTATAGCCCTGAGCTCATGACTTGGAGTCGTTCAAGTCATCCACAACCTTAAGTTGTTCATAGCATCTAAAGCCTTGAGCTCATGACCTAGAATCATTCATATCATCCATAGCCCTGAGTTGTCCATAGCATCTAGACCCATGTGCTTATGGAACCTCAAGTCATTCATATCATCCATAGCCTTGAGCTATTCATCGCATTTGGAGCCCTAAGCTCACAACCCGGACTTGTTCATGTCAGCCATAGCCTTGAGCTATTCATAGCATCTAAAGCCTTGAGCTCACGACCAAGAATCGTTTATATCATCCATATCCTAGAGATATTCATCACATATAGAGCCTTAAACTCACGGGACCCTAAGTCATTTATATCATCCACAGCCCTGATCTATTCATAGCACTTAGAACTCTAAGCTCACGACTTGGAGTCATTTATGTCATCCATAACGTTAACCTTTTCATAACATTTAAAGCCTTGAGCTCATGGGACCCCGAGTCATTCATATCATCTATAGCCCTCAGCTATTCATAGTAATTAGGGCCTTAAGCTCATGACCCATAGTCATTCATGTGATCCATAGCCCTAAACTATCCATGGCATCTAGAGCCTTAAGCACACGACCCCGATTCGTTCATATCATCCACAGCCCTAAGTTATTCATAGCATTTGGAGCCGAAAGCTCCCGACTTGTAGTCGTTCATGTCAGCCATAATCCTAAGTTGTTCATCACATCTAAAGCGTTGAGCTCACAACAAAGAATCATTCATATCATCCATATCCTTGAGTTGTTCATAGCATATAGAGCCTTTAGGAGATGGGACCCCGAGTCATTTCTATCATCCACAACCCTGAGTTGTTCATAGCATTTAGATCTTTGAGCTCACGACCCATAGTCGTTCATGTCATCAACAACCCTAAGTTATCCATAACATCTAGAGCTCTAAGCTCACGGGACCTCGAGTCGTTCATATCAACCATAACCCTCGGTTGTTCATAACATCTAAGGCCCTAAGCTCATGACCAAAGTCATTCATGTCATCCATTACCATGAGCTATTCATAGCATCTAGAGCCCTAATCACATGACCTTGAGTGATTCATATCATCCACAGTCCTGAGTTGTTCATAGCAATTAGAGCCCTAACCTCACGACCTGGAGTCGTTCATCTCCACAACCCTGATCTATTCATAAAATCTAGAGCCTTAAGCCTACAGGACCCGAAGTTGTTCATATCAACCATAACATTAAGCTGGCCATAGCATCTAGAGCTAGGAGTTCATGACCCGGAGTCATTCATGTCATCCTTAACTCTAAGTTGTTCATAGCATCTATAGCCTTGAGCTCATGACTTGGAGTCATTCATGTCATCCATAACCCTGAGCTGTTCATAGCATCCAGAGCCCTGTGCTTAGGACCTAGTGTTGTTCATGTCAGCTATAGCCTTAAGTTGTGTATAACATCTAGAGCCTTGAGCTCACAACAAAGAATCGTTCATATCATCCACATCCTTCAACTCATCGGACCCTAAGTCATTCATGTCATCCATAATCCTCAGTTGTTCATATCATTTAGAGCTCTAAGCTTACGACTCAGAGTCATTCATATCATCCACCACCTTGAGTTGTCCATAGCATCTAGAGCTCTAAGCTCATGGGACCCCAAGTCGTTCATATCATCCACAACCCTCAACTATTCATAGCATTTAGAACCCTAAGATCATGGGACCAGGAGTCGTTCATATCATCCATAACTCTGAGTTGTTCATAGCAATTAGATCTCTGAGCTCACCACCCACAGTCTTTCATGTCAACCACAACCCTAAGCTATCCATAGCATTTAGAGCTTTGAGCTCATGGGACCCCGAGTCATTCATATCAACCACAACCCTTAGTTGTTCATAACATCTTTAGCCCTAAGCTCATGACCTATAGTCGTTCATGTCATTCATAGCCTTGAGTTCTTCATAGCATCTAGAGCCTTGACCACATGACCCCGAGTGGTTCATATCATCCACAGCTCTGAGCTATTCATAGCATTTAGAGCCCTAAGCTCACAACCCGAAATCGTTCATGTCCACAACCCTAAGTTGTGCATAGCATCTAGAGCCTTGAGCTCATGGGACCCCAAGTCATTCATATCAACCACAGCCTTGAGTTGCTCATAGCATCTGAAGTCATGAGCTCATAACCCGAAGTCGTTCATGTCATCCTTTACCTTGAGCTATTAATAGAATCTATAGCCCTAGGCCCATGACTTGGATTCATTCATGTCATCCACAACCCTAAGTTGTTCATAGTATCAAGAGCCCTACACTTAGGACCCCAAGTCGTTCATGTCATCCACAACCCTGAACTGTTCATCGCATCTAGACCCTTGAGCTCATGACCTAGAATCATTCATATCATTTACGGCCTTGAGCTATCCATAGCATTTAAAGTGTCATGCTTACGGGACCTTGAGTCATTCATATCATCCACAACTCTTAATTAGTCATAGCATCTAGTGCCATGAGCACATAACCCAAAATTGTCCATATCATCCACAACCTTGAGTTGTTCATAGAAACTTGAGCACTAAGCTCACTGGACCCCGAGTCAATCATATTATTCGTAACCCTCAACAGTTATAACATCTAGAGCCCTAAGATCATGACCTGGAGTTGTTCAATTCACCCATAGCCTTGAGTTGTTCATAACATCTAGAGCCCTTAGCTCATGCTTCAGATTCATTCATGTCATTTAAAGCCTTAAGTTGTTCATAGGATCTAGAGCCTTGAGCAAATGACCACAAGTCGTTCATATCAGCCACAGCTTGAGTTGTTATTAACAATTACAGCCTTGAGCTCTCAACCCAGATTCATCCATTTATCCATATCCTTGAGTTGTTCATAGCCTCTAAAGCCTTGAGTTCAAGACCCAGAATCGTTCTTATCATCCACATACCTGAGTTGTTCATACACCTAAAGCCTTAAGCACATGACCCCGAGTCATTCATATCATCCACACCCATGAGCTGTTCATAGAATTTGGAGCCCTAAGCTCATAACAAAGAGTTGTACTTGTCAATCAAAACACTAAGTTGTTTATAGCATCTAAAGCCTTGAGCTCATGATAAATAATTATTCACATCATCTACATCACTAAGCGGTTCATAGCATATAAAACCCTGAGCTCACGGGACCCCAAGTGATTCATATCATCCACAACCTTGAGTTGTTCATAGTAGTTTGAGCTTTGAGCTGACCAGACCTCGAGTCAGTCATATCATTTACAGCCCTCAGCTCTTATAACATTTAGAGCCCTGAGCTCACGATGCAGATTCGTTCAAGTCATCCACAACCCTGAGTTATCCATAGCATCTAGACCCTTGAGCTCACACTTCAGAGTTGTTCATGTCATCCATTGCCCTAAGTTGTTCATATCATCTAAAGCCTAGAGCACACAATTTTGAGATGTTCATATTATCCACAACCTAAGTTGTTCTTAGCAATTACAACCCTAACCTCTCAACCCGAAGTCATTTATGTCATCCACAACCCTTAGTTATTCATAGCATCTAAAGCCTTGAGCTCATGACCCAAAGTCATTCATATCATCCACAACCCTGAGTTGTTCATAGCACCTAAAGCCTTGAGCATACGACCTTAAGTCATTCATATCATCCCCGGTCCTACGCTATTCATAGCATTTAGAGCCCTAAGCTAACAATTAGGAGTCATTCAGGTCAACCACAACATTGAGCTATTCATAGCTTCTAAATCCTTGAGCTCACGATAAAGAATCGTTCACATCATCCACATCCTTAAGCGGTTCATAGCATATCGAACCCTGAGCTCACGAGACCCGAGTCGTTCTTGTCACTCATAGCCTTAAGCTATCCATAGCATATAGAGCCTTGAGCTCACAGGACCCCAATTTGTTCATATCATCCACAACCCTCGGTTATTAATAGCATCTAGGGCCCTAAGCTCATAACTGGGAGTTGTTCATGTCATGCACAACCCTAAGTTATTCATAGCATCTATAGCCTAGAGCACACAACCCCAAGTCATTTATATCATCCAAAACCATAAGTTTTTCATAGCATTTGGAGCCCTCAACTAATGACCTAGAGTCATTCATGTCATCCACAACCTTGAGCTATCCATTACATCTAGACCCTTGAGCTCATGATCCAGAGTCATTGATACCATCCACAACAGTGAGCTATTCATAAAGTCTAGAGCCCTGAGCACATGACCCTAAGTGGTTCATATCATCCACAACCTTGACCTGTTCATAGCATTTTTCAGCCTTGAGTTGTTCATAGCATCTAGAGCATTGAGCTCACGTCCTAAAACCATTCATATCAACCCCAACCCTAAGCTGTTCATAACATCTAGAGTCTTGAGCTCACAAGACCCTAAGTCGTTCATACCATCCATAGTCGTAAGTTATTCATAACTTCTTAAGCCTTAAGCTCTGGATTCGAAGTCTTTCATGCCATCCATAGCCCTGAGCTATTCAAAGCATCTAGAGTCCTAAGCTCACGACCAGGATTCGTTCATTTCACCCACACCCCTGAGTTGTTCAAAGCATCTAGAACCCTAAGCTCATGCCTCGGAGTCATTCATGTCCTCTAGATCCATAAGCTATTCATAGCATGTAGAGTCTTGAGCACATAACCTCAAGTTGTTCATATCATTTGCAACCCTTAGTCGTTCATAGCATCTAGAGCCCTAAGCTTATGACCTGGAGTCAGTCAAGTCATCTATAGCCCTGAGCAATTCATAACATTTATAGCTCTAAGCTTACACCTCCGATTCGTTCATGTCATCCATAACCCTGAGTTGTTCATAGCGTTTAGAGCCCTGAGCACACGACGTCGAGTCAATCATATCATATATAGCCAAAGCTACTCTTAGCAATCACAACTCGGAGCTCATGACTCAGAGTTGTTCATGTCATCCACGCCCTAAAAGGTTCATAACACCTAGAGTCTGAAGCTCTTGACCTAGAATCGTTTCTATCATCTATAACCCTAAGTTGTTCATAGCATCTAGGGCCTTGTGCATATGACCCTGATTTATTCATATAATCCGAAATCTTGAGTTGTTCATAGCATTTGGAGCCCTGAGCTCACAACCTGGACTCCTTCATGTCAGCCACAGCCTTAAGTTGTTCATAGCATGTAAAGTCTTGAGTTCACGACAAAGAATCATTCATATCATCCACATCCCTAAGTTGTTCATAGAATATAAATTTGTGAACTCACGGGACCCAGAGTCATTCATATCATCCATAGCGTTGAGTTGTTCATAGCATTTAAAGCACTGAGCTCACGACCCATAGTCATTCATGTCATCCACAGCCCTGACCTATCCATAGCATCTAAGTCCTAGATCAAAGGAACCTGAGTCATTCAAATCATTCACAACCCTCAGCTTTTCATAACATCTAGGGCCCTGAGCTCATGACCCATAGTCATTCATGTCATCCACAGCCCTGAGCTATTCATAGCATCTAGAGTCCCAAGCACTTAACCCCGAGTCATTCATATCATTAATAGCTCTAAGTCATTTATACCATTTGGAGCCCTAAGCTCACTACACGGAGTTGTTCAGGTCATTCATAGCCCTAATTTGTTCATAGCATCTAAAGCCTTAAGCTCATAACAAAAAAAATCGCTCATATCATCCACATCCCCGATCTGTTCATAACATATAGAGCCCTGAGGTCACAGGACCCCGAGTCGTTCATATAATCCACAGTCCTAAGTCGTTCATAGCATTTGGAGCACTGAGCTCATGACCAAGAGTCATTCAAGTCAACCTCAACCATGAGTTTTTTGAAGCATCTAAAGCCTTGAGCTCACAAAAAAGAATCATTCACATCATCCATATCTATGAGTTGTTCATAGCATATAGAGCCATGAGCTCACAAGACCTAAAGTTGTTCATATCATCCATAGCCCTGACTTGTTCATAGCATTTAAAGCTTTTAGCTCACAACCCGGAGTCATTCATGTCATCCATAGCCCTAAGCTATCCATAGCATCTAGAGCCCTAAGATCATGGGAACCCAAGTCATTCATATCATCCATAACCCTCAATTGTTCATAGCATATAGAGCCCTGAGGTAAGGGGCCCCAAGTCATTCATATCATCCACAACCCTAAGCCTATCATAGCATTTGGTGCCCTAAGCTCATGACCAAGAGTCGTTCAAATCAGCCAAAGCCCTGAGTTGTTTATAGAATCTAGAACCTTGAACTCACGATAAAAAATCGTTCATATCACCCACATCTTTGTGTTGTTCATAGCATATAGAGTCTTAAGGTCACGAGACCTCGAGTTGTTCATATCGTCCACAACCCTGAGATGTTCATAGTATTTAGAGCTTTGAGCTCATGACCGAGAGTCATTTATGTCATCCATAGCCTTGAGTTATCCATAGCATCTAGGACCCTGACCTCATAAGACCTTGATTCATTCATATCATCCACAAACCCTAGTTGTTCATAGCATCTAGGGCCCTAAGCTCATGACCCAGAGTTATTTATGTCATCCACAACTTTAAGCTATTTATAGCATCTAAAGCCCTAAGCACGCGACCCTGAGTGGTTCATATCATCCACTGCCCTAAGTTGTTCATACCATTTATAGCCCTAAGCTCATGACCTGTAATTCTTCATGTCACCTACAACCTTGAGTTGTTCATAGTATTTAGAGCCCTAAGCTCAAGACCCAAAATTGTCTATGTCATCAATAGTCTTGAGTTGTTCATGGTATCTTGAGCATTGAGCTCATAGGACCTCGAGTCGTTCATATCATCTGCAACTCTCAGTTAGTCATAGCACCTAGGGCCTTGAGCTCACGACCTGGAGTTGTTCAAGTCATCACAATCCTAAGATTAAAATTAATTATTGTTGTAACACCTCCATAATCAGCATTCGTATTCACTATGTTCTGTATTTTCGATCAGTTTATAGTTAGACTGTTCAAGTAGACATCTGAGGCTTAGGTTGACAAATTTAAAGATTTTCTACTAGGCCTCTATTTGTAGGCATGGAAGCTAGCATCTACTTTTCCAATGAAGTTCGAGATATGCCTATTGACAATTCTCCTTTTAACTTGTCAAGACCACCTTCTTCCATGGAACTAGGCTCACACTGTTCAGCATCACAAACCTTATAGGATCCTTTAAAACCATTTGACAAGATCAAAGTGAATTCAACCTACTTTCTAGCCTTCTGATCGTGGACATTCTGAAACAATGTATCATAGTTCGACAAATGAGGATCATCAAAGTTGCCATAATATTTCTATTAGCATCATTGTGGTTCTCCAAACAAACTTTCAATGTGGTACATTTGAGCCTTGCAGGTCGGAGAGAGTGGAAAATCATCATTTTTAGGAGGGCAGTGTTTGCTAGGAGCCAAGGACAATTGCCAACCCGTATTTACAACCATTAAATAAATCTGATGCCTTTAGTGCTATGTAGTTAGAAACCTTACTGCCTTAGAATCTTTTTCTTGAATCTTCAACCATGAAGTCGTAGGGGTTCTCCAATCTCACATCTGCTGATAAACACTTCGGTAAGGGTGCTTGGGATGGTGTCCACCATAAACTCAACTTTGCTAACATTGGGTTCAACTCCATTGGTTGCACATAGTTATAGAATTTCTC
Source organism: Vitis cinerea var. helleri x Vitis riparia (assembly GCA_946000715.1). NCBI lineage: Eukaryota > Viridiplantae > Streptophyta > Magnoliopsida > Vitales > Vitaceae > Vitis > Vitis cinerea var. helleri x Vitis riparia. The sequence continues at coordinate 13,163,910 of OX253993.1, forward strand.
TATAATGGACCTTCTTATGAGAAAATGGAGCCATGTATGACATCATTGTATCATGAGCTATTAATGGTCTAGCAAGAGTAAGCTTTCCAATTTTACAATCTATCTCTGACAATAGTTGCCAGACAAGGGTCGTCTCATTAACTAGAATCTTTGCATGCTACTTAGAAGTTGTTGGCTCTTGGTGCTTTTCCATGCTGAACTTGAAAAGTTTATGTATTTCCATGAAAACCACTCTATACCTTGTCTTTTAGTGTGTTTTGAACCGAGAGGTCACACACACATACGGTAAATGCGAATCGAGAAAGACAGCAACAGTGAGAACCTTTCATAGAGATTGTACCTTGAGAATTTCCAAAGTGAGCTTCTGTGAGATTTTTTAGTTAAAGAATGGAAAATCATTTTATGTGGTTTGGATCCGGACATGTCTTGCCTTTGAAAGAGGGTATTAGAGGGCTTTCATGAAGCATCGAAGATTTAGAATTTCCTGTGTCCATATTTCACATCCATGGACCCAGTACTTCCAAGCGGCGAGCATGTTTAGAGGTTTAAATTATGCATATTCTCCATGGGAAGAGAAGAAATAGTGTATCAAAAACCACGGGTTTTAACATCTCTAGAATTAATCTTAAATGAAAACTGGATAGAAACATTGCTTTGAGTTTCATCTTTTCATCGTTGCTGTGAATTTATCTGTATCCGATAGGCATGAGATCTATGTATTAAACAGTGATTTTGGAGACTTCCAAGGAAGAATCTTGAGATGAGTTTGTAGCTTAGCATTCACTGTAATAGTAGCATTGGCCGAAATAGTCCAAGGGGTTGTGGTCCATGGTTCTATCAATCAAGTGCTCCCAAACTTCAATATGAAGAGAGTAATATTCAGACGTGTTGAACTTGATGCATTAATAGCAAAGAGTGAGTAGAGGAGACTCTTTCATGTTTTAAAGATAGTATGTCGAAGCATTTCTCTTCTTCTAGAGCATCCATGGTGATCAGAGGTACAATCCTGCCATATTCCACTAATATAGTGGCTGCCTCTATATTTTGATTGTTGCATAATCACTAAACAAATTGTAGCCTATGGCAGGTGTGCTTGAAGCGGCCAATGATTGAGCCTTACAGCATGCTGGTTTAGGGTAGTAGAACACTCCCTATCAGTTCCTTAATCATGAGCATTGGAACTTTGAGTACAAAATTTCCAAAGACATTGCACTTTCTCTGAAGTCTTTTACATGTTCAAAGAAATGATGAACTACATTCCATTCCTCTTTTGCATTATTAATTAAGCCACATCTTGTATACAGGTTAAATAAGCCCATTTGTGACAAAAATATCAAGGACAAGCCCAATTGTCTAAGCGTAGTAACTTACTTGATTTCCTATCTCCATCGAAACATTTTCTCTTCAACCTGATTGTGACACATGCATGTGTGGGGGCACACTGAAAGATAACCATGCATGCAGAATCTGCATGTATGTGGGGCTATTCTCGGGTTTGCTATCATTACTGATAGGCCTACATCATTAAAAATGTTTAATGGAAACACAATCGATGATTCACATCAGTATTCTTCTAATCTCAAACAAGATTACTCACTAAAATGCTGACCTACTCACCCAGTTTCAAACAAAACTGTTCTATATTGTCATACCATATCTTCTTAGCACTATAATTATATCGTGTCATCAGAAAATGAACCTGAAGCTTCATATGATTTTATAGGAACCACAACTTTGCAAGAACGATGAAGTTTCCATGCACATTACTCCCAGGTTTCTTGGAGTTCCTTCTCTTTTATCTAGTTCCATTCAGCAAAGTTGATGACATTCCCATCCATGCAGAAAATGTCATCATCATCATCACAAACCCTACGTTTTTTGAGCTGTTGAAACCAAGTCATCGCTGGGCGGAGAAAGAATTCCAAATGTCAATGTTTTACTAGACTTAGTGGCAGCAATTTCGGTTGAATCTTAGCCCAACAAGAATGGGTAAAAGCTCCAAATAAATGTTTAGAACATAAGGTACGTTATGAGTTGTGAGCCATTTGAAAGCATCTACTTTCCATTTATGAAGCACCTATCCCCAAAGATTTGAACCTGTTTATATCTCCTTATTCTTTATAGAACCTCACCAAATCCTAAGGAACTCATGTACATGCCCTTCTTTCTTTTCACCATCAACATTTCATCATCATCACACTCAATGCCCATGCATATGTAACTTGAATAGCATTTTGGCTCTAGCATCCTTGCATTCTGATATGATCAATGATAGATGAAGCCTTAATTAATCTACCAACAATATTTAATTTCCCATTAAAATTTTGTGTTGCCTTTGCATACTCAAATTCAGTAAATTGAATAAAACCAAAACTTTTGCACTGTTCTATCTCAAGATCAAGGAGTAATTACACAAGCTCTTCACAACCAAATGGTTAAAAAATATGTTAAAAGTTGAAGTTCTGTCATATTGAAGTGTAAGTTTCCTATAGATAGCTCTCCATCAACAACTTCAAATGGTACTTGAATACCTCCAGGGACTGTACCAAAAGCATTGGACTGAATGTGTAAGTTCTTCTCAACTTTCAATGGCTTAACCTTCAGCTTGTATCGGCTCTGAGATCCATAATGCAAGGCAAGCTACTGTTTACAACATTCAGTAAAAAATACTAATCATTCAACCTCAATGGAATGGGATGCAAGATTGTCAATATGAAAATCTCCGCGAACTAAGCTTGTTGTCACTGCCGAACTCATAAGTTTAGGTTCCTCAAAGGAAGCCAGACTTACAAATGCTCTGGGGTTGCAAAGGATCATCTTTCCCTATTCTGGGCAAACATCATTCAATCCTATTTTCTCGTTCCATGGACTACAACTGTGTTGGGACACAAATCTTTCTCCAAATCTTTTCCAATCTGGCAATGCCAACATAAATAATATCACCCTTACAAAAGCTCTGAGCATTCCTAATCAGTTTTTTGATCTCGATATGGCAATCATTACTTCTGAGTAGAGTATCTCAACAATTTCATGAACAATGAAACAACAACAACCTAAATTCAGAAACTATGCCAATATGAAAACCAAAGGCAATATTGGCTAAAACCTTTCTCCTTGAGAATGGTCATTGGGTCAGGTTATGGTGCAGTGGAGCCTTGCTTATCCTTAAGATTCTAGCTGAATGTGAGAAATCTCTTGGCCGATAGAGGTTTGTGAATCCTCCATCCTTTGTAAACGTCCTTTCTTTCTTCTTTTCATTCTCCAGTAATAGATACTTTGACCGCTGCCAAACAATCTTCCTCCTGGAATAGTAGTTATACGAGAAACCCTTGAACCTGCTTTCTTCTTCTAAATTTGGATATCGAGTTTTGATAGCATCAAGAAGCCATTCTCTAGCATTGTCAATCAATGACGCAGACATGGCTAGAAATACTCGAAATATCCACATTAAATAGAGGAAGACTGTAAACAGAGCATGAAAAAAATAAACAAAAAAAACCAATGGAGGCCACATTTCATATTTTATTCCATGGGCTTAGGTTGGTGAGGGGAGTGTGAGTAGATTCCAGTAAACAAATACAACCACAGTTCTCATGTAATGCACAGTAAATAAAAAAAGTAGAACATTTCAACCCTAAACCAAAACTAGAGAACTCCAAAGGGAGAAATCAACAACACTATAGAAGCAATCAAGTACCAATGCAAACAAACATCTAACCTCTGTCATTCTACACCCAAACATCCAAACAAAACCCAAAATCCTGTCAAGATCAATACATAACAAGAAGATAATGGGAATAAAGGAAGAGTCTACAAAAAACGTACCTGGAAACACTCTCCCCTAGTAAGAAAATCCTCACTGGTATATCGTCTCAGATCTCTTACTTTGCTTCGTTGTGCTTCCTTCCTCTTCCTATGAAGACAATCTCAGAATCCCTCTCTCTCTTCAAAACCACCAGCCTGTGATTTTTGTAGCAATTGGAAACCGTCCAACCTGAGGACTCCTCCTCTCTCCACATTGTGTCTTATCCACCAGCAAAATCCTTTTTTGAATTTTCAAAAATCAATCCATACATATCACCTAAAGAGTCCCGCATTTTCCAAAAACTTCTCCATTGGTAAATTTCCCTATAAAAGCATCAAATTATTAAATCAAATAAATGAATAAAGATTTTCTCAAAGAATGAAAAGATGAGAATAATAAATAAATGAATAAATAGAAAGATAATAAAAAAAATAAGTAATAGTAAATAAATAAGTAAATAAAAATAGGTGATTGATAATAATAAAAAATAAATAAACAAACAAACAAACAAACAAATAAATAGATAAATGAGTCATGCAAGGCATGCAAGCCATGCAACCATATAAGTTGCGCTAAGAATGCCTAATGGGCCAAGTGTACCTAAATGGGCCTAAGGTGGTGCCTAACGGGTCGGGTATACCTATACGGGCCAATGATGAGACTAGGTGGACCTAACTAAGTCTAACTTAAAGTGCACCTAGGTGAAGCCTAATCTAAACTTGAAGGGCATCCAAGGTCATAATGGGAAGCCGAATAAACCCCTCAACCAAAGTCTCAAGGGTGGCTAAAAAAAAAAGGTAAATTGTATGAGTAGCCATGGGCCACCAAGAGACTACTATGAAGTATCAAATGAACTCTTAATAGGACATGTGCTAAGAGGGCAAAATGGAGGGTTTACAGTTGTCTTCATTTCTAGCAGTTCTCAATTATGGCATTTTGGGTTGGATGTTTGTGGGTTTACACTATGAAGATGTTTTTTTGGTATTTGTGGAGTTTTGCATGATTGATAGATGAATCTACAATTTTCTGGTTTCATAACATGAAAAGAGCATGAGGTCGCCTCTACACCAAAATTTTCTCACTGAATGCTTGTAGAAAGTGATCAATTCATGGTTCTTGCTTCTGATAGGATCTGAGATATTTTGAGCAATGAAGAAATGGTGAAACTAGGTTAGGACTGAATATGCCACTTTATAGTAAGTTGGTTGATGGGTTGGTATTTTTTTTCTTTAGTCAGGAAGGGGATAGCAGGATCCGCATTCTCATTATGGAGCTCGAGCTACTTAGGACATCATTATGGCGCCTATAATACAATGATGGTCTAGCTGGGTCTGTTGTCTTTGTACCTCTTGTGTTTTGCTTTGAGAACTTTGAGGAATAATCCCATATCAAAGCCAGATGGTAGTGTTAGTCTTCAAGAGCCCGCTTAGTAGGGAATACCCTGGGAATAATAGAATGAGAGGAAAGCTATAACTGCATTGTAGTTGAGAAGATTGTTTCGTTGATATTTCCTGATGATTTTGGCGTGTCTTTTCAACTCAAATTGGAAGCGATTTCTGATATTGACACTACTGGTCTAACTGTTATGCTGAAAATCGTTCAAGGGTTGGAAGATGCTATGCTAATTAATCGGGGGATTATGTCCATGGAAATCTAAAGTTAGTAAAAAATTGTAGTTCAGTTTTTGGAATGTTACTCTAATAAGCTACTTCCAGGGATCCATAAAGCTGGAGATTTCAAGGAATGTTAATATTTGGAACCAAATTGAAAGCAGCATGGCTTTTAGTGTTGAGGGCTCAGGAAAATGAGCTTGTTAATGCAACAATGACAGCAATGAAACTTGTTGTTGGGAGTTGTTCAAAGGAAAGTAAATGTAAAATCATTCAAAAATCATTGAAAAATCTTGCAATATACTTTCATCACACCCCTCTTTTCCAACAGTACAGTTCAGTTGAAAGGGTTGCGGTGTACTCAAGATTTAGAATGTTTTTCTTGTAAAGACAAATGGGTTATTTCATTATTTACATCAAAAATTATAGCAATTGTCCCCATAATTTGGTTTAGTCATAATGGCCACATTGTTCTTGCATGAGCTTATTGTATATGAGATTGATATGTCAGTATTTTCTGAATGGATCCATGCAACTACTTCATAATGTTGTAGTGTCTCTTGTTTGCTGACCATTGATGGATCTGAGGCTTACCACTGGGCAAATGGACCCCCACTTTATCAGTTCTGATGCTCTTGATAATGCACTTCAATATGTTTTGGCAGAGGCAGAAAAGATTAAGAACATGGCTCGCTGGGAGGATGATGTTCAAGTGGATTGTTTTCATGCAAAATCTGGTGCAAACTGTTAGAAGAAGCTGGTGATTGTAGTTCATGTGTAGCTGATATGTTGTAGCTTGCTCGGGAGATTTCTCAATGGGCTCATAGATTCAAGATTGTTGTTATATTTTTATTTAGTATTGGTGAAGAGGTTCCCCAGAAAGGTTCTATCTCTTCTTTCTAATTTGCCTTTGGCTATTAGGGAAATGTTCAGTGTTATAGCTTTAATGGCTTTAGGTACTGCCATAGATCAGGAAGATAGAATTTCTTGCACTTTGCTGAAGCCATTCGCACACCAGAATGTTCAGAATCTCTACCTAAAGCATCATTTCGAGATTAGGGTGTTGTGTGATGGGAGCTGGATACTGGTTTGCTCCTATTGGAGTACATTTAGCAATGCTGCTAACAATGATTTTACATGGACTACTCTGACAGTGGAGAAGAGTTCCAGTTTCACACTAACCTTTCGCTATTTGATCAAGATGGGAAAGAGGTGATGAGGAAAACGATAATTGAACTTGAGATTGAACTGAGTCGCCTTGGAAAGCCTATTGTTGCTGATGCTGGAGATGGTGCAGTTCAGAGCTCAACTAGTCTGGCACTTTTGAGACATGGACTCACTCACTTGGTTCATAAGCTCACTGATACCTCATGAGGTGGAGCTTCTTTTGATGACCTTATGATATTTTATTCTTGCTCTATTTTTACTATTGTTTCCTTCTGGTTGCCTTCTCCTATTTTTGGTGCATCATGTTGTACATCACCAGTCGATGATGCTAAAGAGTGGCCTTTAGATGTTGCGACTTGGAACCCAAGTTTGGAAGGATCACAGGCTTCTTGTGAGTGAGAAAGCTAGGAAGCATGTTATAGTGAATGAGCTTGAATGAGGCAGTGAGTCTGAAGGATGGAACCGTTGTTCTCCAATTTGGGACTAGGCTCCAGAATGGGCTTGAGTGTGGTGGTGCATGTCCAAAATATCTTCTACCACAGGATATTATGTTCATGTTTATTTTAGTTGCTTATTTGACAAAGTCTTGCAGCTGGAGAAGCTAGAGCTGGTGCCTATTAGGCTAATCCAGAACATGATTGATGGTTTGGACATTACTGGACGTCAAGGCATTTTTCTGAGGGTCTCTGAAATAACACTTTTAGTATAGAGTATACCCTTGGGGAACTTCTAAAGCCCAAGTCACAGAAAGGGACTTAAAATAGTTGGCAATGAGAAGAAAAGATCATTGGGTCCTTAATGAAGCCATTGCCAAGTGTACAACCTGTGGGACAGGGTTTGTGTCTCTGTGTGTAGGCATCATAGCCGAAATTGCAGAGATATTTTCTGAAACAAGTGTACTCATGTTAGAATAGCTTTTAGCAACTGAACAGAATGCTCAATTAGTTGCTACCCTCATGGACTCAACACCTGTAAGATTCAACAGTTTCAAAAAGCATTCTCTGAACTTGAAAGTCATTGGGCTTTGACACTTGAAATGGAAACAACTTGAAGAACACTTTCATGATCTTGATGTGCTCTCTTCAAAACCATGACAGAGATCTCTGATTTCAAGCAAAAACTACGATTAGAAGAGATTAAGGAGTTATACAGTAAGTTTGAGATGTTCACTCCAAAAGACTATATTGGTCCACTTATGGATTTGGCTCAATATCATAGAAGAGAACTCTACGGAATGAAATTTATCACTGAGAATAGAGCATTGATCACCTGTGAATTAATAAAGCTTGATATTCAGATTAAAGGTGATCATGTGGAACTATTGGCAACTATTGTACACAAAGATAAGGCGTATGCTGTGGGGAGAGCATTGACTCAAAAGCTTAATGAGCTTATACCATGACAAATGCTTACAATTCCAATCCAAGCGTGTATAGGAGCCAAAGTCATTGCTAATGAATCTTTATTAGCAGCTTGAAGACCAAGTCAAACCACCTCTGCCCAAGGTTTTGGGTCATAATATAGTTGATAGTGTTATTGGACGCCTCTTGCAACAGGACTAGGGTTGTATCAAATGATGAATCTAACAAAACTTCTAAGAGTTTGGAAGATTACAGAAATGTACCCATCCATAAAAGTAAATAATACATGTTGCCATGGACCCTAGTGAAAATGAAGATGGCAGTATCAAATAAGAGTCCTGAATTTCTCAAGATGAACCCTATGAGAAAAATGCATGTTCTGGAAACAAAGTTGTAAGGAAACTGGTCTCCGCCTACTGATAGGTTTCGAGGAAGAGGTGTAGAAGCTTGAAGATCATTCCCATATTTTGCAACTTCCGTGAAGGCCCTCTTGGTGCAATTACCTCTAAAGAAGTTGTTCACTTTACCTCTGTGCTCCCACTGCTCAAGTCATGCATGCTTACATTTACAGGGATCCAACAAGGGGTGACCCTTTAGAAATTGTCTACCTTGTGGAGTTTAATGGTGTTTAGAGTGCTAGTGGACTGAAAAGTTGGGAAGGTTGCTATTATAAGTATGAAGTATCTATCTATCATCCCAGCATACTGTAAACTGAAAATGCACTGTTAATGATCCATATGCATGAGGGATATCTGCAAGTGCTAGGTGGTGATGCAGATTCTTCTTTGATTAAGCTGGGAGTTATGGATGGGTCTGGTATGTATGAAGGTGTTTTCCAGACTCGCATACTGGGATATTGGCATTTGGGTTTGAATGAATCATTCAGACCTTAAGGTTTGATCAATGGGCATCTAGATGAGATGAGGGCGTTGAGGAAAGAACTATCAGAAGAAGGTCCAGTTTTTGTCAAGAAAAAATGCTAGCTCACAAGGGGCTGATGATCAAATGGCCACTGGGATAGACAACCTATCATCCCATCTGGGTTCACTTTCTTTGACAAAAATGGAATGGGATGTGAGCAATCAAGTAGAGGAACCAATTGATGTCAATCATGACTTGGAACGTTGTTATTTTCATAACTTGGAATCAGATGTTATTTGGAGGTCAAATTGTGGGACTTCTTCTTTATTGGCAAAGAAACTTGTACTTGCTCAGGACCAACTGCACTGATTCAGAAAGCTCAAGATAACTGGGACCCAACTACTGCATCGATACTATCTTGCAACTTGATTCCACCTTTTCTTTGGTTCCTAACTTGATTGCATCAAAGGTGATCAAACGGAAGTGGAGTTCAACTGATGGAACTGCATGGTATCCACTACATGCAAGGAACTTCAGATTTTGCAACACGAACATTTGCTATCCTAGGTGATCTTTCTTCTGTGAGGAGCTACACTGGCACTTCACTTGGAGATATGTTAAGGTTGCAAAAAGCATACCTCGAGATTCCCCTTGCTCAACCATCTCCTCACTTACATACCGAAGCTCTTTCCAAACCTCAACAAGGTGGTCTCTTAGATGATGATGTCGTAATCCAGCATGATCTCTCTCCACTCTGGGAAATTGACCTTGAGGGAAAGGTTGACGTAGTTGTAAAAACCTATAGAGGTGAATATGAGCGAGTAATGTTTGAGCGATTCAGATATATGATAACTCGGAGCTTGGTTTTAAGGAAGTTGAGACCAATGAGCTAGTCAGAGCAAAGTTGGGTAAGATAGAAAATAGTGTTGTGAAAGCACAAGAGTTAAATTCCTGGGAAGATACATGCCTATGAGCACGACTCCCATGCTATGATGCCTCCACACCTTCAATATAATTCTTCTTAGCCAAATTCAGACTGCAGCTGGTTGCAATGCTGGTCAGTATCCTACTGGAAACCGACTCCACAACCAAGAAAGGTTCCATCACATCTGTCCAAGCTACTTATGTGCCTGCTGATGACTTGACAGATCCAGCTCCAGCAACCATTTTTGTCCATCCTGATGCCATGACAGTGTTGACTTGTCAGATTTTTGAGCTTGGTATTTATCCTACTGCTGACCCGTTGGATTCCACATTTCACATGCTTCCCCCCGCATTTTAGGAGAAGAGCATTATAACACTGCTTGTGGCATTCAAAAAGTTCTTGAGAACTATAAGAATCTTCAAGATTGTATTGCCACTTTGAGAATGGATGAGCTTAGTGAAGATGACAAGTTAACTGTTGCCCGTGCTTATAAAATTCACAAGTTCTTAAGCCAGTCTTTTCATGTTGCTGAATTGGTTGACCACCCAGTTGACAAGGTTTCTTGTATGTCTTTGATGATGAAGCAGCTATGTTGGCATTTGAAGCTTTATTTGAAACATCAGAATTTGCATGAAAAATGTTTCCTTTCTGCAAGAAGTGTAGCATTGAGTCACAGGCCCAAGAATGGTACTTTGCATAGAAGATTGACTTTCTGAAGGATAAAGTTCAGCTATCATATCGATCAATTGGAGGTTTCTACAATGGCATCCCAATGAACCCAGAAAGGAAAATAAAAATGAAGTTATCTGAACTGAATGCTACAAAGGTTGGTGATATAGAGTCAGAGCTTGAGAACCTAAAGAAGAAAATTCTAGAAAAAGAGGGACCATCTGACCCAATTACAAGTCAGACAATTGAGGGACTCAACGAAGGTGTGGACCAGGAGATTACTAAAGCTTTCATCACCATGGGATTGCACTAGAAGCTTGTATCCCTTTAGTTGGAGTTTTCTAAAGTCACCGATCTCCCTAACAATCAAACTCTCAACTGGGCATTGAAAGAGAAGGCGGATAGGACAATGCAAGAATTTAATCAGTCTATGGTGGTTCAAGCGTGCAACTTGTTTGTGATTTTTGGATGAATACAGTTAACATGAGAGTCTTAACGTTTACGTAGCTGAGACATCCTAGTGTAGAAGGTTACATTATAGAAGGTTGCATTTTTGCATGGCTGCATCGTTATCTTCTTAGAGATTCTTCAGGACAACATGGCTCTAGAACAAGCTGCATTTGCGGTCTCTCGAAAAGAATGCATGGCCATCTTTTCCACCACATGGCATTTTGGCGTCACTTTCATGGCTTCTACAAATCAAGGAGACACCAGCTTCTAGTCACATCACCAATTCCCTTCATGACTCAGGTTTACAGTATTTAAGTAATGAGGATCTAGCAGCAATTGCACCAACACCCAAATTCACCAGTTTAGCTCAGGCAAGCCCCGTCCCATACTTCATGTACATTCTGCTGCTCCATATGCTTCTTTTGGGAGATTACAGTTTTGAATTGAATTTTCAAATCCGTTTTCAACTAGAATAGTCCCAGATTTTAAATTTCATCCTTAGATGTTTTTAGGACCCTAAAATCCTTTCAATAAACTTGCTGCCATGCAATTTTTATCATTTTCTTTGTTTCTTTTAATAATTTTCTTGATTTTCTCATTTTTAATAAACATGAATGAATTCTATAATTCCAAAAATAATGGAATTCATCTAGACTCCTATGATCCTTCCTCCATGATCATTAGGAAGATGGAATTTATAGAGTTGATTCATGCAAAAATAAATTGGGCTTTGGTGAGGGGCTTAACATCTATGATATTTTCTTTGATAATGTGATTCATGTGAAGTATGTGATTGACATTGATTGATTTTGCTCTATCTTGTGACACATGTGACATATTTTATACATGTTAATATGAGCTAACTTTGTTTCCTATGCAAGCACATTATCGTTCACTACTAAGGTACGCTCTCATTCTCGTCCTGTCTATTTGTCCTTTACACATGATTTGCTTTATTCTATATCCTTATCTTAACATGATTAATAGGGACCTGTTTTTATGGCTTGGAGGGGTGCTACAGTTTATTGTCGTACCTTCCTGATACCCCGACTCGGTTTTCCATAGACCTGTTTTTTCTTTCTAAGAGTTACACTTAGGATTTTCTTTCTTATTTTGTTTTCCCTTTAAAAATAAAACAAAATTAATGACAACTCCAAAAAAATTTCCAAAAATTGATTTTTCACAAATAAAAAGAGTCACGCCATTGAGTGAAAAATTTAGGTCCATAAACCCTTTAAGTGTTACTTATGGAAATTAGATTTATTATGAATAAAGAAAGAATAAATATGGGATGTACATGTTACTTTTATTTTTATCCCAGGAATGAGAATTTAAACAAATAAAAAATGAAAAATGAAAACCAAGTTTGATGCATGTAAGAAATCTTAAGAAATTATGAAATTATGTGCATGTCACATATTGTAATCTTATATTTACCCTTAGTGTTTGTAGCATAACGTGACATCATCCAAACCAAAACTCATGTTGTAATTACTTAGGGTTTCAAATTTTTAATCTAGGTTCCAAACACTAAACTCTCTATATGATTATTCCATTTTATTGTATGTCATTTTCTATCTTGTTGGAAGTAGATTGAGATCACTCATTTATTTCTAGAACCTTCATCTTTGGTTCCACATACCTTGGATTGAAATAATTGCAGCTCCACATACTTAGATGTATCTAGAGCTTGAGTGGCATTTTGAGAGCATGTGCTGAAATTTTCCTTAGCAAATCCATTTATCTTCTCTTTTAAACATTCCATTCATAAGTAACTTAGAAATTATTGAGTTGCTCAATAGTTGTCTAACTATCCTTTTTTTTTTTTTTTTATCATAAACAAGAGATGTCTTCATTACGATAAAAAGTTTATGAGAAAGATGAGGAATCCTCTCCAGAAATACACAAATTTAATCAAAACACAAACCTTTGCTATACAAGAAGATTTATACGAAAAAATAAAACACAAAAGAATATATAGGTCCAATAAGGGAGAGTCTACATCATTTTTTTTCTAATGGGCAAGCTAGCACAGGTGGGTAAAGTAGAACAACCCTAGGTTGGTTGTCTACAAATCACATACGTGAGTTAGAGCTTCAATCTTTTCAGATTTAATAAGTATAAAATTATAGCATAGGAAAGTAAAATAAAATATAGGAAACTTTAGAGTCTCACCTAGAAGAAAAACAATAGTCTGACTATTGAATATTGTAAAGTATGTAAGAAATTTAATATTATTGATTATCAATCATTAGTTTTGGCTTTCATTAATTGACCTTATTTACAGGTTTAGAAATCTCTAAAACCTAAATAACACTATTAAAGAGTAAATCTAACCTATGGTGTAACTTATTAAGACTTTATTATTCCTTTCCTAAAATTATTAATTTTTAAAAAATTAAAATAAATGAAAAACTTTCTTTTTATAATTAGAAACTTGTTTTATAATAAACTTTTATAAAAACTTTTAAATTCAAAATACTTAAATAGAAACTCTAAAAAAAAGAAAAAGATTAATTTGAAAATAGAAAGTTTAGAAACTTCTTTTAAAGAGAGTTTTAAAACTTTATGGAATTCTAAATAAAACTCAAATACTAACTATTTAGTAATTATGACATTAGAAAACCTAAAAAAGTTGCAAATTACATAAGTCCCTGGATAAAGTAATTTAGGATTTCTTTATTTCATTTCATTTTTTTTTCTTAGGTAGATCTTGAAGATTCTTGCTCATCTATGAATGGTTTAGGGGCTTCTTTTATGTCTTTATATGTTAGGGGCTAAGTGTTACTACTCTTTTCTTTTTTTCTTTTTTTTTTAAAAAAAAAATTTATTATTTTAGTATAAAAAGAGAAAGGGTGTTTAAATGTTATAATTGACGGCGTTCTTAGCTTAGGAGTTTTGTGTAATTTAGCTGCAAAGACAATGCAAACATTATGGAGAGATGCTAGTATATCCAATCAATATCAATATTTCGTGCGTATAACTTTTTGGGAGGGATATTATCCAATGATCAACTTTGATAGAGGAGTTCTAGATGTAGTTATAAGTTTATTGTTAGACTCAATCAAAAAAGCATAAACTTCATTGAGTCTATGAAAGCGTCCCATTGATGACAAACTAAAGGAACAATCGAATAAGCTTAGATAGAACCTAGGATAACGTCCCAAGTATGAGAAACAAAATGAAATAAGAATAAACATAGATATGGCTTTGGTCTTTTATTGTTTGCTCCTTCATAGAGAGACACTTCCATACACACAAAATATGAAAGCGTCTCTTTATGAAGTTTATTCTTAGACTCAATATGATATCCTAGACTCAATCTAAGATTATTGTTTGCTCCTTTGGTTTCTCTTTATTGGGATGTCATGCTAGGTTCTACAAATGCTTCTTCGTTCATTCATTTGGTTTCTCATCATTCGGGCACCAACCTAGGTTCTATCTAAGTTTCTTCATTTGTTCCTTTGGTTTCTCATCATTGGGGCACCATCTTAGGTTCTATATATGTTTCTTGTTAGTTCATTTGGTTTCTCATACTTGGGATGCCATGCTCCATTTAATCTAAGTTTATTCATTTTTTCTTTTGGTTTTTCATCATAGGGACACCATCCTAGACCCAATTATTATTTGTTTCTTTGGTTTCTCTTCATTAGAATGTCATTTTGGATTCTATATATGCTTCTTCATTCATTTCTTTGGTTTCTCATCACCAGGACTCCAACGTAGCTTCGATCTAAGGTTATTCGATTTTTCCTTTGGTTTCTCATCTTTGAGACAAAATCCTTGGTTCTCCTAAGTTTATTCTTAGTTCCTTTGGTTTCTCATAATTGGAACTCCAGCTTAGGTTTTATCTGAGCTTATTCTTTCTTCCTTTTTTTGTCATCATTAGCACTCCATCCTAGTTTCTAGCTAAATTTTGGTCATTGGGACACTATCCTAGGTTCTATCTAAAGCTTATTCGTTTGTTCCATTAGTTTCTTGTCATTTGCACACCATCCTACATTCTTTCTTTCTTTATTCTTAGTTCCTATGGTTTCTCATATTTGGGACACCATCTTAAGTTCAATATTAGCCTATTCTTTGCTCCTTGGGTTTCTCATCATTGGGACTCCATGCTAGGGTCTGTTTAAGCTTATTCATTTGTTCTTTTGGTTTCTCATTATTGGGACACCATCCTAGATTGTTTCTATGTTTATTCTCATTTCATTTGGTTTATCATACTTGGGATGCCAAGCTAGGTTCTATCTAAGCTTATTCAATTGATCCTTCGATTTGTGATCGTTGGAATGCCAACCTAGACTCAATCTAAGTTAATTGTTTGTTCCTTTGGTTTTTCTTCACTGGGATGCCATTCTAGGTTCTATGAATGCTTCTTCATTCATTCCATTGATTTCTCATCTTTAGGACTCCATCGCAGGTTCTATTTAAACTTATTCATTTATTTATTTGGTTTCTCATAATTGGAACACCATCCTAGGTTCTATCTTTGTAAAAAGGGAAGAGAGATTTTAAAAGAAAATATTAAAAATACAAGAGCATGTATGGTTGTGTGACTTAAGAATAGTTTTCTATTTTTATTTTTATTTTTTAAAAATTGTTTTTAAAAAATTGTAACACTATTTGACCATTGTTCCTATGAAACAATTTTTAAAAACAAAATGAAATAGATAATAGTTTTTAAAGAACAAGTAGAAGTTATTTTCACCGATTTTTTAAAATAAGGGCAAAACATTGTAAATTTTAAAATAAAAATAAAAATAAATAAAATTGAACATGATACCATTCTCTTTCTCTTTTCATGATATAATACCAATATAAAAAATTTTAAATTTTGATTTTCCTTTAAATTACGCATATTTTTCTAAATTTATTTTAATTTCTTTAAAATTTTTCATTAAGCAAATAAATTTTAAATCAAATTGTACTTGATACATAAAATTTATAAATTTTCAAAAATAATTTAAAACTCAAAAACCAATATATATATATATATATATATATATATATATATATATATATATATATATATGGATGGATGTCATATTTTTATAATTTTTTTTATTAGCCAAATAAACTTAAAATTAATCAAGACTTAATATATTGATTTCATTAACAAGTCTAATAATTTTTTAAAAATAATTTAAAATTAAAATAGTAAACCAATTAAAAATAGAGATTTATGGATAAAAATTGGTTTATAACGAATTTGTTGTTTCTCTTTTACATAAAATCATTATTATTATTATTTTTTATTAGGCAAATGAATTTCAAATGAAACTAGACTTAATGCATTGGATTTATTTTTTAATGAGTTTAATAATTTTAAAAAATAAGTTAAAACTTAAATAGTGAACTAATTAATACCATAAATTTATGGACAAAATTGGTTTAAAATGACTTTATTGTTTCTCTTTTACATAAAAGCATAATTTTTCGATTTTTTTCACTAGGCAAATGAATTCCAAATAAAACAAAACTAAATACGTTGGATTCACTAACAAGTCTAGTAATTTTTAAAAATAATTTAAAATTTAAATAGTAATCCAATTAATACCATAAATTTATGGACAAAAAATAGCCCAAAATAACTTTATTATTTTTCTTTTATATAGAATCCTTATTTTCTATTTTTTTTTTACTAGAAAAATGAATTTTAATTAAACAAGACTTAATGCATTGGATTCATTAATGAGTCTAATAATTTTTAAAAATAACTTGAAATTCAAATAACAATTCAATCTATGCTAGAAATTTATGGCCAAAAATCGATTTAAAATGACTTTATTGTTTCTCTTCTACATAGAATCATTATTTTCTAATTTTTTTTTTAACCAGACAAATAGTTTCTAAATCAAACAAGATTTAATGTGTTGAATTCATTAACAACTTTAGTAATTTTTAAAAATAATTTGAAACTCAAACAATAAACTCATTAATACCATAAATTCATAAATAAAAAATTAGTTCATTTAAAAACAACTTATTTAAACAAGTTTTTTGCTTTTTATTTTTAAAAACTTGCCAAACACCCTTATTTTTATAAAACGTCATAAAACCCTTTTTTGTTCTTTAACTTAAAATTTTTTTTTAAAATTATAGCCTGTTTGGTGGAGTTTTTAAAAAAAGTTTTCTATTTTAAAAAACAAAAAATATTTTTAAAAATTTATAATATTGTTTAGTTATTGTTCTTTGTTTTTAGTTTTTAAAATCAAAGTGAAATAGATAACAACTTTTAGAGAATAAGTAAAAGTTGTTTTCACCGGTTTTTAAAAACAATAGAAAAACACATTCGATTATTTCTCTTCTGCATAGAATAATTATTTTTTTTTTTTGTTAGGAAAATTTACTTCAAATTAAACAAGACTTAATGTGTTAGATTTGTTAACAAGTATATTAATTTTTTTAAATAATTAAAATTTAAATAATAAACTCCTTAATACCAGAAATTTATGAATAAAAATTGGTTTAAAACAACTTTATTATTTCTCTTCAACAAAAAATTATTATTTTCCAATTTGTTTTTCACTAGGCAAATGAACTCTAAATTAAATATGACTTCATACGTTAGATTCATTAACAAGTCTAACAATTTTTTAAAAAAAAATAATTTAAAACCCAAATAATAAACTTATTAATACCATAAATTTATGAATAAAATTTTCTTTATAATGAATCTATTATTTCTTTTCTACACATAATTATAGTTTTATCATTTTTCCACTAAATAAATGAACTTCAAATCAAGTGACACTTTTAAATTAATTTATTAATGAATTTAAAATTTTTTAAAAATAATTTGGAACTAAAAAATAAATCTAATCATTGAAAAAAAAAACCCTGGTATATCATGAGGCATAACTTTACCATCTATCCTATATACACAATTATTTTTTTGAAAATTTTCTCACCATGTAAATAGATTATAAATTAAGTAAGACATAGTTAGTAATTTAAATTCTTTAATAAATCCTTTAATTTTTAAGGATAATTTGTAATAAAAAAAAATTGATCCAATTAATTGTAGATTAAATCAAAACATTGTAGAATATTATGTTAAAAATTGAATACTAATATAATTAAAAAATTAATTTCACTTTCGATAAGACTTCAATTAAATTTAATTAATTAATATTATATGAATTGAATTTAAAATGTTATTACAAAATCAAAATAATTTTAAAAATAATAATTTATCCAAACAAGTTTTTTTTGTTCTTTATTTTTAAAATTCTTTTATAAAAACTTCTTGCCAATTATCCTTATATTTATAAAACATTAAAAATAAATAAATTGGTTCTTTAATGTAACAATTTCTAAAAACAAGCATAAGAAATCATGGTCAAATAAGAATTTTTAAAAAAATAATTAAAGTGCTTATTTTACTTGTATTAAAAATGAATATTAAAATTATTTTTATTTTATAGTGTAGATCCCACATTTTGCTCCATACACTCCCACTTGATGGTGAACTTGTTTTTTTTATTTGAAAAATATTTATTAAAAAAAAAAAGATTTAGAGTTGCCACTTATTTTTGTTTTATTTTTAAAGGGAAAACAAAATAAGAAAGAAAACCCTAAGTGACTCCTTATTTGAAAAAGATGGTATGTGAAAACAGAGATGGGTTCGGGGGTCAGGTTACTTATTGGGAAGGTACGATAAAAGATTGTAGCACCCCTCTAAGTCCCTAAAAATCGAGTCTTTACTAAATAAGGTGAGACAAGCATGACAATCAACTAGGAGATCAATGGATTCCAAAATGATCATAGATGAAAAGTGTGTCATGATAATAGATAAATAAACAAAGTGAGAGCTAAAGCGTACCTTAGCAGCAAGTAATAATGTGCTATGCTGAAATAGGGTTGTACACAACAATAAGTACAAAATATATCACATGTGTCACAAAATGGAGCGAAACCATCAATGCCAAATATTGCAGTTCACTCAAATCATTTTTAAAGAAAATAAAATCATGGATGTTGTGTAATACCTAGCACTAATGAATTAAATATGCAATAATGATTATCTTAGTACTTAACTTTAAACATGCTCAATTAGATGTTAAAACTAGTTTAGTGTTAATCCTATTTAATTATGAATTAAACTTTGATTAAGGTTAAGTGAGATTAGTTAATGACTTAACCATGCTTATTAGGTTCTTAGGGGCTGATTATAGTTATGAAAACCTAAAGGACTAATGGGCAATTATGGGTTTAATTTTTGATAACTTGAAAGACTAAAGTGCAAAATTGGGAAGTTGGGGTTGGTGGCAGCCATGTGCCCTGCCACCTCCTACTTGGCTACATGGAGAGCCCTATATAAGGGCTTGCAGCTCCTTTTGCACCATTTTACCTGCAGCAGCTTGGGTTAGAGAAAGGATCTAGAGAAAGAAAGTGTAGATTTGAGGTAAGCAAGTTGTTTAATTTAGTAATTTTGGTTTATTTTAGTTTCTAATGGTATGTTGAAACAAATTAACAGTAAAATTTGTGTAAAAGTTGAGTGTAATTAGCTATAAAAATGTTTTAGTTAAAAATCACAATTAATTAAGGATTAAAGTATTTTAGCTTAAGTACTTTATTAATAGTAAGATCAACATAAATCTTTGTTTAATTTGGTTTAATTGAAAAATAGATTAGTAAGCTTGTGATTAATTAGGTTATTTGGACACTTGGGATTTGTTAATGGGTTAGGCTTTAAGAAAATCAAAACAATTAGTGTTTGGTAATTAACGTGAGAATTAAAAATTAATAACAGTAAGTTGTTAAAAATTAGTAAGAAAGGAAAATTTCATAAGTTTTAATTGAATAAATTTTCATGGTTAAGAAACCTAAATTATGTGTTTCATTTCAGTTCCTTGTAATAGGCCTACATAGAATAATCACAGAGGGAAAGTCTGTGTAAGGTAGGGAATTTTATGCTATCCCATAGTGTATATGATTTCTTTCCTTGAAACATTTATTGGAAATTTCATGTCATTTCTATGATTTCATTAAACATTTTAATGTGTCATTGCATCTCGGTTTATTATGTTGAAATGTTGCATTGAGATTGGAACGCATATTGGTATGAAGATTCATGGTTCTATGTTGTGGAAATGGTTCATGGTGTGGTTGCATGGCAAGAAGGATATGGAATAATCACAAATGATATTCAGAGAATTGATTGGTGGGAAGTGTTTATGTGATGCTACAAGCATTATCTTTTGATATATTGTTTATGTGGGACCGTGGGTCCTGGGTGAAAGTCCCTAAAGCCCTCGAGGAAGACACTCCGATGTGGGTGTATGGGGTTGGTCCTACCCCTGGGTTTTAGTCCCTAAAGACACGGGGTTGGTCCTGCCCTTGGGTATGAGTTCCAAAAGACATGGGGTATGACTTGTCCTTAGGTGATGTCCCAGAATAGTCATTATTATGTTGACCGAGTATCTTGCAAAGCATTGATATCTGATGTATAGATTGGTGGGGGTGAGCAATTTATCTGTTGTAAAAGGATGGACAAGGAAAAACAAAGATGAAACCAGCAAACACATGCACACATGTTTGACATGATTGCATATTTGTTAATGGTTATAAAATGTTTATCATGCATGCTATTACATGTTTAATTCAAGGTTTTTAAGGGTATACTTGGGATGGTTATAAACTTTCCTATTGAGTTGTGAACTCACCCTATCCCTTCCATCTTTAGATGCAGGTAAAAAAACCTATGCAGGAAATAATGCTTGAGCATTGCTTTACTATGGTTCGATGTTGTCTGCTCACATTGAAAGTGTTTTGAGGCTTTGCCTTTGTATTAAAGACTAAATATTTTTGTAGGAATGATGTAATATATATATTTGTAAGATACACTTGTAGTATGAGCTACCCATAGTGAACATAGGATCTTGGCATATGTAAATTAATGTAGTACAAGTTTCTTTTGTGAAACGAAACATATTTTGTTAACTAATAGTTACAAAGTTTAATACAGGATGTACTCTTTATAACAAGTTTTGCATATTCTCTTTTTACATAAAATCAAGTAGGAACTTAGCATTTAAATTTTTGTATCCCCATATCTTTGAGAGCACTTATACTTTATTTATCAATTGTTAAGTTTGAAAAAAAAAAAAACGGGGTGTGACATGTTGGGTCCCCACCAAAGCTCACTTGATTTTGTGTGAATTAATTCTACAAATTTCATGATTTGGAATTATAGAATTTATTTCATGCTTATTTTAAAAAAATTTAAAAATAAAGGAAAAAATTGTGCAAATGCTTGCCAAAGAGAAAATGGCAACAAATTTTATTGAAAATTGGATTTGTGGGACCTAAAAAATAAATCTAAGGATGAAAAGTTATGGAACTAAAAATTATTTGAAACTAGATTTTTGAAAATTATTTAAAAACTGGAATTAAAAAAAAAACAAATATTGAAAGCAAAAGAAGAAGAATTAAGAGGATGACACTTGGCCTTTGGGTGGTGCACTGGAAGGTGACCATGCATGGTCATGTAGAAATGATGCTCAGGGTGCAATTGGGATTGTTCTGCTGGAGGTGGGTTAACATTCTCAAGTTCACTTCCAAATTCTGCAATCGACTGTTTCATATCCCGACCAGTCTACCCATACACCTTAATCATGAAATCATCAACGTAATCTTCTCCCTCATAGAGCATTACCCTTAACTCATTCACCCAAATCTGATAGAATGTCCTAATTCTCTCCATATCTCCTATAACTTTAGTAACCTCATTCAATGGCCTAATGAGTGACACCACTTCATCCTTTCTTTTCTTTTTCAGCTTTTGTTCAGATAATTTCATAAAAGACTCAACCATTTCATGAGTATGCAGCGTTCGAAAAGCAAGATGTCCCACGAAGCTTTCAACCTCGTCAAGTTTACTAACAAATGACAGGATCTGATCCCTCACAACCAAAAGAATTTCATTCTCTTGTAATAGAACAGAGTTTAACATCCAGTGGAATAATGTCACAAAAGACCCAACCATTTCATGAGCATGCGGCCACCAACCAAAAGAAAATATTAGTTGAGCTTTCCCTCTTCTACTAATTTGAAAACTGCTTCTCCTCAGTCTCAAGTCAAAATTCACCCTTGCATGTACAAGGTTTCTATTGCTTTGTTGATTCAATTCCCAATTGACTGGAGCAGATTGAAAAGCAAGCATTAAGCACCAACTTGCTTGGTGTGGATTATTTTGAGTTTGGCACTTGGTTCTTTTACCAATGGTGGTCACCTCGCTAGCAGTCATCAATGAGAGATGGTGGCTTTTCCCTCGCACTAGATTCATCCATGTATAACTCAATCTGTACCTTGCAGACTGCAGGCTGGCAAGCTTGACCCAAGCATTAATCAAGCATTGAAACATGATGTTGTTGGCACTTATCAGCATAAGCAAGAATTTGAGGGCTGAGATGGTCCCACAATGATGCAAAGAAGTCTTCCAGAAGCTGAACATGTAGGACCTAATTTCATACTACCAGTCTTTATCAGAATGTAAACTTGTAAATGTAAGAGATCTCTTTTATTTTTATTTTTTTTATTTTTTTTTATGAGTTTGACTACAAGCTTGACCTTACTTCCTATGATTATGATGCACTAATTAGAGAATTTGGCGATATGGACAATGTTAAGTTCAAGGCATTGCGAGGGGTTGTGAAACGACACAGTGCAGCATCACTTCCTTCCGTTCCTTTCAATACTTAAAAGAAAGGATATGGACCTATCCAGTTACAAAAAACTGAATCTTTCTTTGATTTAATTGATAAAATAGATCCTATTAGTGTGGTTGAATTTGAAAATTCGACTTCAATGGAGTCTGTGGAACAAATGTTTGGATTTTTATAATATACATCAAGATATGCAACATAAAACTTATGATTTTTCAAATGGGGTTTTAAATGGTGGGTTTACTGGGAACAATATGCAACTAGTGGACGGACCCAACACTTCTGATAACTACATTCTAGGCAGCTTGATGGTGACACTGGTGAGTTTTATCAAGATGCATGACTTTATGAGACATGCACATTGGCCCTCTAATTAGTTGTAGATCTTTTGTTAAATTTTATGATACTGTCAATCCACTTTTGAGGAAAGTGATGATGTTGCTGGTTAGTTTCATCAAGCATCCTCACCAAAGCCTTGCTGGTATCGGAATTACTACATCTGTCTATTTGATGAGCAGTGTTGGGGATTTTTTATTTTTTTTTATGAAAAATGGCTAAAAATGGTTTTGTCATTAAAAGAAGTAGCCAATGCAACACTTCTGGTTTTCTCCTATATTGTTAATGGAGACGGCATGGTACGGTATCTTGAAGAATCTTCAAGTAGGCAAAGTAATGGGGAGTTTGTTGGGTCTGGTACTACTGATGATGATTCAGAGGGTTTGAGGACACATTGCCTTTATGTTGTTGTTTCTGATGCGAAGTGCGAGTTGTTGTTCAACCTTTACTGATTCAAGCGGGTATAGAGATCTACAACATGTATAGGCCTCAACTTTTAGCAAAAAATACCATAGTCCTCTTCAATGCGATGCATGATGTGGCATCCCATGCTTACAAGATAAACAAATAACATGCA
Source organism: Vitis cinerea var. helleri x Vitis riparia (assembly GCA_946000715.1). Classification (NCBI taxonomy): domain Eukaryota; kingdom Viridiplantae; phylum Streptophyta; class Magnoliopsida; order Vitales; family Vitaceae; genus Vitis; species Vitis cinerea var. helleri x Vitis riparia. The sequence goes on from OX253993.1 coordinate 13,187,337, forward strand.
ACATGCGTAATATAGAATCAGCCAGCCCCCACAAACGATCTTACCTACACGCACCATTAACTCATTCTCAAGGGTAGTCACACCATCCTCCTTTTTCTTTGTTTTTTTAAATGATTCCATTTTCCTTCAAATTTCATCCTTAGAGAGTTTCTAGATTTATCAAAAATTCAGATTTCAAGAAACCTCTTATTGCCACTATCCATTCAACCACTGACCTTCTAGATTAAAATTTCGTTTCAGCAACTTTAGAATATTTTTAAAAATTTCCAAAACTTTTATGACTTTCCTCACTTCTTGAACTTGAATTTAAAGTTTCATTTGAGTTAGAAAGTCATTTTGGAATCAAAGATATAAACGAGTCTTTAGGGGGGCTCCGTTTTCACCCAATTCTAGACACCCAAGATCTTTTTGAAAAAATAAAATATCAAAACAACTTTTTAAATTTGATTCAATATTTTTCCTCGATTTTAGGCTTCTTGAAATTGATCTTAGACACATAAAATATTAAAAAATATGCCTTTTTGAGGGAGATATGATTTTTTTCAAAGTCATGTCTACTGTGCATGTTGGATTCTGGACATTTGATTAGCTTGAGTGTTTTAAAAATATTTTTGAGTATTATCTGACCCTGGATTCATTTTTTATGTAATATAGACACTTTGAACTATGTGCGTGATTTTTTTATTATTTTATGTGATCATTTATTATTTTTAAAAAATTCGTTTATCATGTCACTTTTTCTTATCTAATCTGGACTTTGTAAAACCTTTAAGTGTCTTTGTTGTAATCTGTCCTTTGAACGAGTGTTTAGATTTTGGTATGTTGATCTAGATGTGTAGGATTTATTTCTTGAATTCTTTTCGTAATTAAATTCCACTCTAAGCCATTTTTTAGAAATTGTTTTATGATGCTTCCTTTTCTAATTGCATGCTGATGGTTTTATACTTTATTTGAAATTGTTATTATTTTTAGAGTCATTTGATTTATCTTAGCTCAATTTTTGGCTTTGGCACTATATATTAGACATAATGGATATGTTATATAATTTATGCTTGTCCTAACCCCTCTAGCATTTTTGGAGGCATCTTATAAATTATGCATGCTATCCAAGTACGCTCTCTATCATTTTTTTAAGCAAAGTGATTTAGTTTGCTTGCTTGATTGGTTTGCTATCTTAACATGTTTGATTTCCTTGAATGATCACTTGATTGTTTGCTCACTTTAGCATGATTCACTCTCACATATGCTAGATAGGACTTTGTTTGTATGATACCTATATGCTTGGTATGACTGCTTTTTGCATGACAACTCTTACTCCTACATGATTGTGTGATTACTTGTCTCTGTTTACTATCTCACTTTAGATCTTAGGTTTTTCGGATGCACCCACATCCTTCACTGTGCACTTTAGATTGTCCTTGAGATTTGAGAGATGGGAGAGCCTTCACCATTAAGAAACCCCCTGGGAAAGCGAGGAAGTGTATGTGTGGAGGTGATGACCACCTTGTATGGAAACACCCCGTCTCCTTAGAGGCGTGTAGAGGGTTGCGTAGTGCTGGAGGGTATGATCGCTTCTGCTAAGGATTCTTTAACCCACCCATTTTATCTTATAGTGCCACCTCAACCTTGTAGGCTAGCTTAGACCCAATTAAGATTTCATTCCTACACATGGGTGCATCGGCGGACCTTCATAGCTACCCCAAGGTCATAGTTGGGTTTGATTACCCTCTCCATAGTCTCCTTTTGGTGTGATTAAAGATGGGTATCAGATTGAGTATATTTGGGCTATATTTCTTCGCACTTATTAGTTGATTCCTACAGAGTCACCTTTGTACCACATCTTATCCAGTGTTTCCATATTTGTAGGAGGGTTTATCGTATCCAATCTAGGTTCGCCTTTGTGGATTAGAGTTGGAGGTAGATTGACCAAAGTATCAGACCAGTCAAACCAAATATCATATCAAATAGACATGGACTCACAGATAGTTACCATTGACCAATTTGCTACAGCCATAGCTTCGATCTAGGAGGCTATAGCTAACCTTGGTCAGAGGATAGATGGGCAGCAGGCCCAAGAGATCCCGATTTAGGAGGGTGCCCTATACGACGACCCTACAGTACCACTACCCCATCCACCTAGTCAGTCGGCCCTACAGCCTATACCATTTACCTTGCATAGTCAAACTGAGATTGCCCCGCCTCCTGTCATAGTGCCTACCCCGATCTCAGAGGACCCATATGCTCGTATGGATAGACTTGAGCAAAGGTTGAGGCAAATGAGGACTTCAGACGGAGTTATTACTTGGGAGGTTTTGATGAAGTACCAATGACTAGTTTACCGACCAAGTTTAGGATGCCTAGGATTAAGAGATACATGGGCATAGGTTGTCCTCACATCCATTTGAGGCTCTATAGTACAGTTATGAGGGCCCAAAGACTGGATGAGGCCCAGATGGTTATGTTTTTCCCTATGTCCCTGAGTGGTGCGGCACAACGTTGGTTTGCTTCATTGGATGTATCATGTCGACAGACTTGGGATGATCCGGCCTAGGAGTTTTTGAGACAGTTTACATTTAACACTATCATTGATGTTTCGAGGAAAGAGTTAAAGGCTTTGAGACAGAGGCCAAAGGAGTCGGTCACTTCATTTATCTCCCATTGGAGGGAGAAGATTTCACATATTATTGATCGTCCTCTAGAAAAAGATCAGATTAGTATGATTTTGAGGGGCTTACAGCCTAGATTTGCTAGACACTTGATGGGATTTCCCCATACAGATTTTGGATCTTTGGTACAGGCTTTGTATGGTATAGAGGAGGGCACTGTTAGAGGATTGTGGCCCGAGTCTTCCCCTACTAACTCTAAGGGGAAGAAGCCTTAAGGAGGACAGAGATCAAGAGATGTTAGTGCTACCAGTTCAGCAGGGTTGAGACCTCCTATACGCTATCAAACAGTTGGGCAAACTTCTAGATTCTACTACCCACCATCACCTCATGTGTAGTATAGGCCATTTGCTCCCTCCAAACTCATGACTCCCACTTATCTACATCCAGTCTCACAACCCATTTTTGCCGCACATGTCACAGAGAGACCTCCTACCCCATACACCCAGCCCCAAGCTCCGCAAACCACTACTTATGTGTAGAGGCCATCACGTCAGTTTGCTCAGTTGGGTATGCCTTTGAGTCCAGCTTTTCAAAAGCTCATGGAGGGTGGATTATTGAATCCATTGCCACCCAGGCCAATACCTCAGCCACTGCTACCTCACTTCAGATTAGACCTATACTATTCTTATCATCAGGGACCAGGGCATGACACAAACCACTACAGCGCTCTGAGACATGTTATTCAAGATTTGATAGACCAAGGTTTAGTTAACTTGGGACAGCCAAGTGTAACCACTAACCCTCTTCCTACCCATTCTACACACACTATGCCTCCACCTCTAGGAGATATCCATCACATAGACCTTATAAAGGATGATAGTATACATATGTTGAGTTGGGATGATGGATTACTCAAGCCAATTGTTTTGCATGACAGTAGTGAGGTTGATGGGGTTTCATTAGGTCCTCAGGCTCCCACACCGTTCAGTTTGATCCCAGATGAGGCATCGTTCCAGTAGACTCATTCTATACCTTTGGTTATCAGACGCCAGGATACCTTTGTCTCATTCACTTTGTGGTCAGAGGATGACAATTTAGATGGGAGAGATATATAGATTGTGACTCGTAGTGGGAGGATAACTTAGCCACCACCACCAGTAGTCAGGCCATTTGAGGGTGCAGCCTCTCATAAGGAGGTTAGGAGAGAGGACGATGAGGTTTTGAGACAGCTACAGAGTACTCAGGCTCATATTTATATTTGGAGCTTATTGGCATCATCCAGTACTCATAGAGATGCTTTCATTGGAGCCTTGAGTCAGATCAGAGTAGAGACTACCACCACTCCAGAGGGGTTGATTCATATGATGACAACCGGCAGGGCCACTTGCATTGTGTTTTCAGATGACGATTTGCCACCTGAGGGTTTAGACCATGTACGCCCTCTATATAACACAGTTGGTTGCTCAAACCATAGAGTTCCATCTGTCCTTTTGGACAATTGCTCAGCCTTGAACATCTACCCTTTAGCCACTACTATTGCCCTTGGTTTTGCACCTTTAGATTTTGGTCTTCTACTCAAACAATTAAAGCGTACAATAGCACCAAGAGGGAGGTTATGGGTACCTTGGTGATTGATTTACGGATTGGTCCAACCACATTTTCTACTTTGTTCCAGGTTTTGAGGATTCCTACATCCTTTAACCTGCTACTAGGCTGACCTTGGATTCATAGAGCTGGATCTATTCTTTCTTCCCTTCATCAGAAGGTGAACTTCATTCATGACGGGCAGGTCATCACGGTATAGTCTACTAGTGATATGTTTGCCTCTTCCAAGCCAGTACTTTAGATCAATCACAGTGAGGATGACCTATTTTGACTGGGTTTACTTTTGATGAGATACAGGCTCTTGAGATTGAGGATTTTTGCAGAGATTTTGTAGCTATGTCATTTTATCAGCATAGTAGCATAGTAATTCTTGATATGATGAGGGGTATGTCCTTTCTACCTGGTATGGGGTTAAGACAACGTTAGCAGGAACCCAGTGAGTTTATAGCTGCTATTGACCCTGATGCAACATTTGGACTTGGGTTCATTCCTACTGAGGTCGATTACCGATACATGGTGAGACTGTCCAAGGAGAGAGTGAGGGCCTGATTTTCTCACACACCATTTGATTATCCCATTCGACCCTATAGGATGAGTTTAGTCGACTACTTTGTTAGAGGATTAGAGATTCGACCCAGTCTAGGAGAGATTGATACTGTGGTTCACACAGATAGAGAGATTAAGCTTCAGCATCTATTTCACCTGTTACAAGTAAGTGATGGGGCTCCTGGCACTTCTATTTCTATGGCGATTACTCATCCGTTTCTAAATCAAGTTAGTTTGTTGTCCCTATGCTTCTCAGATGAGGTCACTAATGATGGAGTGGTCGTTGATCCCACTGAGATGATTGATGGATTTGTTCCCCATGATGAGTACCAAGATGAGATGGACATGATGACCATGAGGTAGATTACTAGCATTGTTCAGCTTCAACCTATTTCACCATTTGATATGTTTAGGGTGTGTACTACTGAGGTTGTTGAAGAGACCCAAACTATTCCTATTCCAAAGCTTTTAGAGGATGATGGTAGTTTGTTTGAGGGCATTGTTAGCCCAGTTGAGGGAGCGTCCGACCTTATGGACCCACTTCTTTCCTTTGATGTTTTATTAGGATTTGTTTCCCGCTCTGACGATGTTTCTATTGCTTCATTTATGGATTTGAGTATTTTTTAGTATTCACCTATCTAATGTGATAGTATCTCTATATCTGCACCCAACTCACCCATTCCACAGATATTTGATATAGATGATGAGATTGCACAACCCTATTTAGATAGAGACTCTTTCGATCATGACTATGATCCCATAGATGAGAGAGTTTCACCTGATACAGGAGATGTTGAGACTATTGATTTTGGCATAGAGGATCAGCCTAGAGAGCTGAAGATTGGTTCACTTCTATTTACAGACGAGAATGATAGACTTATTCATTTACTCAAGTCATACTTGGATATCTTTGCATGGTCTTATGAGGACATGCTTGGTCTCGATCCCTCTATAGTTTAGCACCACTTACTATCCTGCCACATGCCAGACCGGTAGCAAAAATTGAGGCAATTGCACCCACATTGGAGTCTACAGGTGAAAGAGGAGATTTAGAAACAACTTAATGTTGGATTTATATCAATGGTTGAGTATCCAAAGTGGTTAGCTAACGTCGTCCTTGTTCCCAAAAAGGATGGCAAAGTTAGAGTTTGTGTTAACTTCAAAGACCTTAATAAAGTCAACCCTAAAGATGACTTTCCTCTCCCACATATTGATTTGTTGGTCGATAGCAACGTAGGCCATTCAATGTTGTCTTTCATGGATGAGTTTTCAGGGTATAATCAGATTTTGATGGCTCCTATTACTGAGTGGGGTACCTATTGTTACAAGGTTATGCCATTTGGGTTGAAGAATGCAGGAGTCACTTATCAAAGGGCTGCTACTACTTTGTTTCATGACATGATGCATAGGGATGTTAAAGTTTATGTAGATGATATGATTGTGAAACCCCGAGGCAGAGCATATCACCTAGCAGCTCTAGAGAGATTCTTTGAGAGGATTCAAAAATTCAAATTGAGGTTGAATCCCAAGAAGTGCACCTTTGGAGTGACTTCTAGAAAATTATTAGGGCATATGATCAATGAACGGGGTATAAAGGTCGACCTAGATAAGATCAAAGTTATACTTGACATGCCTATACTGAGGACTGAGAAACAGATCAGGGGTTTTCTAGGCAGGTTACAGTACATCAGTCGTTTCATAGCCAGATTGACAGACATATGTGATCCCATCTTTAATCTTTTGAGGAAGAACCATCCAACAGTTTGGAATGATGATTACCTACTTGCATTTGAGAAAATTAAGGAGCAGTTGCTTTCTCCTCCTATTTTAGTGTTGTCAGTTTCAAACATGGCCTTGGGAGGTATGTTAGCTCAACTTGAGGACTCAGGGAAGGAGCAAGCTTTTTACTATATGAGTAAGAGGATGTTGGAGTATGAGATGAGATATGTTACGATTGAGCGCCTTTGCTTAGCACTAGTTTAGGCTACCAGGAGATTAAGGCATTACATGACAGAGTATTCAATACACTTGATATCTCACCTAGATCCGTTGAGATACTTATTTGGCAGACCTGCATTAACTAGTAGGCTGATGAGATGGCTCGTACTTTTGACAGAGTTCAATATTCAGCATGTTTCTCAAAAGTCTATTAAGGGAAATGTTGACGCCGATCACTTAGCCTCATTACCGACATCTGAGGATAGACTAGTTGATGATGATTTTCCAGATGAGGAGTTTGTTGTTATGACTAACTTATCAGGATGATGCATGTACTTCGATGGTGCAGCCAATCAATCAGGGTATGGGATAGGTGTTCTGTTGGTATCCCCTTAGGGTGATCATATTCTGAGGTCTGTTCGTTTGGCATTCTCTTATCGACATCCTACCACGAATAATATAGTTGAGTATGAGGCTTGTATCCTTGGTTTAAAGACTGCATTAGAGCTTAGCATTAGACAGATGAAGGTATTTCATGACTCTAATCTATTACTCAGATAGATTCAGGGAGATTGGAAGACTAGAGATGTAAAGCTTAGGTCATATCACACTTATTTAGAGTTACTAGTTGGGAGATTTGATGACTTGAGATATGTTCATCTGCCTGGAGCGTAGAACCGGTTTGCCGACGCCTTAGCTACTCTAGCTTCTTCTGTAGACATTCCAATTGATGTGGTTATACATCCATTGCTAATTGAGTTGAGGTCTGCATTTGCCTACTGTTGTTTGATTAGGGAGACAAGTCTAGGATGATCTACCTTGGTATCATAACATTTATCAGTTTCTTAGATCTCGCACATATCCTGAGGTAGCCACAACCAAGGATCGAAGAGCCTTGAGGCAATTAGCCACTAGATTTATGATTTGTGGAGATACTTTATATAGGCGATCAACTGATGGTATGCTCCT
>OX253993.1:13202500-13292500 GCA_946000715.1 Vitis cinerea var. helleri x Vitis riparia
TAAGAAAATATGACAGAAACACTAAATCAAAGGAAGAGGACAAAAGAAAATAATATTTTGATTTGAGAGAATTGAAATATATATATATATATATATATATATATATATATATATATATTGTTGTTTTCTATTTCTTTTCTAAATGTTTTTTTTTCTTTTTTTCTTTTTTTTTTTTTTTGGGCTTGGTGCACGATTTTAACCTAGTGCACGTCAAAAAAATAAGAACAAGGAATAAAGAACACAAAAGGAACAAGATAGGATGATAACAGGAAACAAAAGATAAAGGGATAAAAAACTGATTTTAGAACCTGTGCTCTGATACCAAATGATGCGAATCTCAATCGACACGCTTTGAGACCCAACAAACAGTATTGGAATAATTGCCCAAGAAAGCTAAAATACAGATTTTTTATAGAACCCTGACCCAACGTTTATAAGTGAAACGCGAACCAAAAGTATAAATAACAGATCTTGACCCAATGATTACAATGGAATCACGAACCGAAGGTATAAAGTTTGAACGCCACAAGGAAGAATCCCTGATAAGTTCATAGTTCTTGAATAACCAAAAGAAGAGCAAACCCTCACCTTTTCTTATTGTTTTATTCAATAAAAATTATTCTCTATCACAATGAGTGCATGCTATTTATATGTCATGAAAAAAACTTACTAAATATTAAAACCCTAAATAAAAGTTGATTTGGTCTGAAATTAGCAGATCTTAAATAGGAAAATAGCTAAAAAAAGGTACTAAATATTAAAACCCTAAATAAAGGTTGATTTGGTCTAAAATTAGTAGATCCAAAATAGGAAAATAGCTAAAAAAACGTTCTAAATAATAAAAGCCTAAAATTAAGGTAGATTTAGCCTGAATTTAGAAGCTCTATAATAGGAAATAACTGATATGAAGCTGGAAAGTCAATCATTCATTAATCCATGCCATATATCACACCCAATCAAGTTAGATTAGCCCTCAATAGCTTGGATTAAATTTATTACACCTTCATCTTCCTTTGGGCCAAGCTTGGAATGTCCTGCATTAGAATCAACCCAAATCTCTTGAATTAGCCCATTAAGTGCTTCTTTGATCTTCTTAGATCTTGCTTTAGTAATAGGCCCAACTGGAACATGCAATGGATCCTTGAATGCTTGTTGATTCTCATCACTTTCATTATGCAATTGGAGGGGTGAGAGTTTTTCGTGAGAGATTTGAGTTTTATGAGATCATTTGTTTCTTGGATCAGAGTTGTTGTATTTTATAAGTATGAGAGTTGAGTAACCTTTCATTAAGCTCTCTAAATCAGCGTCTTCTCTACTACTCCATCATGGGTGATATGATTTACCTTTGTTATATTGATATGCGTTGCTCATCATTCCTTTTTACTTTCTCACTACTTTCATTTGATTTCCCATCATTTCTTTCTTATTATTTATTCCATTTTTCGTCCCATTCTGACACCTATACATCTTCCCGATTCAACACCTTTCTTCACATCATTGGGTATTTGAGCCTAGTTTTCTTTCGTCTCTTCTCATTTTCACCTTGGCTTACGTTATGTCCCGTGTCTTAAGATCACCTTGAGGCCATGAGATTAGACGTTATCTTTGATAGTCTTCACTTGGACAGGCTTTTGCAGATTGGTTGAAGTATAGTCATTACTATGTTTTCTCTTATGGAAGATACTTTTGGAAGCATTTGGTATCTCTCTTGCTTGGCATATTGATGTTTGATGGATTTTTGAGTTTTGGAGACAGTTCATTGATGATGTCGGATTCATCCTTTTAATTGTACATCAAATATCCACACTAGGGCATATTTCAACCTTTCTCCAAGGTTCCTAGTTGTTGTTGGGCGGTATAGCTATCCCTATTTATAGTTAGTTATAAAGATGTTTGATTGATTTTTATATATTCTTTATTGTACATCAAATATCCATAATGGGGCATATTCCCCTCTCCTTGATGAGATTGTGTTTGGGTAGCGGTACATAGATGGATGATCATTGTTGGTTGTTTACCTCACGACTTCAACATCAGATATCATACTGGGGCATATTCACTTATCCTTGGTGAGATTTTGTTTGGGCAATCGTACGAGGATGGATGATAGGTGTTGGTTATTTATCTCATGACTTTGACATCAAATCTTATACTGGGACATATTTCCCCATTTTCTTTTAGTATCCCTTAGATTGAGCCAGCGGCCAACTTGGTTTTAGATTATGCACTAGTCTATGACTTTCGACGATTGGCTGTATCAAGACCTCCCTACATGGATTTGTTGAGATAGAGATGAATCACATCAGGTTTCACCCGAGGAACATGGGTGGATCCTTTAGCCAGATGCTCATGAGATATATTGTTTTCTCCATTGTTGTCTTGCAGATTGGGTTATCCAAATGAGCAGTATTTTTATGCACTTTGAGATTTTCTTTTATATGAGTCGCGATATACACACTCCAAGATTTACCTTTTCAGATTCGTCGACAAAGCAGCTCTTGAGACAGAGAGTTCTTTCAGTTCAGATTTTTCAGAGGTTCATCATGACGCATTGGTTCCTAACCCATTGATTTCACCGAATGATTGATTTACTGGTTGTTTCAATAGTGCAAGCACTCTGGATACTGGGGCATATTTCCCTTCTTAAGTTCAATAGTCCAACCCTTGGCATTTTGAGTATACAACTTTGAGCCCATTTACTTCTTATCTACTTTCAAGTTGGTCTTCTTTATCTGTTCCTTCTAGGCCTTGAGCCTCGTAGCCTTGAGCCATCCGTTCCTTCTAGACCCTGAGTCTTATAGCCTTGAGTTATTCTTTCCTTCTAAACCCTAAGTCTTATAGCCCCGAGCTATCCTTCTTCTCTTAGGCCTTGAGCCTGGTAGCCCTAAGCTATCATTTCCTTAAGACCCAAAGTCTTTCCAGCCCTGAGCTAAGCCTTCATCATTTGGTTGCCTATGAGTTGTTTGAGTTGGAGTTTGCGTATCGCACTCTCCTTCTAGTCGATCAGTCATAAAGCTTGGAGCTCATAGCCCTGATCTATTAACATAACCCTGATCTGTTAACATAGCCCTGAGCTATTCATTGTAACCCTGAGTTACTCATTACATCGTGACCCAAAGTCATTCATAGCATCCCAAGCCCTGAGCTCACGACCCAGAGTCGTTCGTATCTTTTACATCCCTGAGATGTTATGTTTTCATCATTATAGCCACTTGCGAGTGGCCTCGACTCGACACCATGAGTCGAAAAGCATCCTAATTGGCTATCCATTTAGAGCCCTGAGCTCACGACCTAGAGTCGTTCTTCTTATTTATGACCCAGAGTCATTCTTTTCCATTTAGAGCCTTGAGCTCACGACCTAGAGTCGTTCTTCTTATTTATAACCCATAGTCATTCTTTCCATTTAGAGCCCTGAGCTCGGCCCAAAGTCATTCTTATTTATGACCCAGAGTCATTCTTTCCATTTTAGAGCCCTGAGCTCATGACCCAGAATCGTTATTCTTTTTTTATGACCTAGAGTCATTCTTAGCATTTAGAGCCCTGAGCTCACGACTCAGAGTCGTTTTTCTCATTTATGACCCAGAGTCATTCTTGGCATTTAGAGCCTTGAGCTCACAACCCAAAGAGTCATTTACCCTATTTCTGACCCAGAGTCATTCATCTTGTCCATGACCCAGAGTCATTCATCTCATCCATGACTTTGAGTCATTCTTTTCACTTTTTTCCATCTTTATGCTACTCATCACATACCTTTCTCTCTTTACTGTCATTCCCCCACATAAAGTTGTTTCATCCTTGTCGTTGCAGCCCCGTGTTCTAATCTTACTCTCATCATGTGTTAGGACAAAATCTCTGGTCCTTCTTTAGTTCTTCAGTATAGTTCACTTTGTTCCACTCATTATTCGTATTTCAACTCACATTCTCTACACTCGTGATCTCTACCGAAAAGGGGCATATTTGTAAACCCTCCATTTTGTCCCTTTAGCACATGTCTTTAAGTTCACTTCCAGTGCTCCATGGAGTTCCTTGGTAGCCCATTATATTTTCTGAGCCACTTTGGAGATTTTGGTTGTGGGGTTTATCCAACTCCACATTATGACTTTAGCTGCCCTTCAAGTTAAGATTAGGCTTCACTTAGATGCACTATAGGTTAGACTTAGTTAGGCCCACCTAGTCTCACCCTAGGCCCGTATAGGTATACTCGACCCATTAAGCACCACCTTAGGCCCATTTAGATACCTTAGGCCCATCTAGGTTCACTTAGGCTCATTTAGGCACATTTAACCCATTAGCCATTCTTAGCATGACTTGTATGCTTACATGGCTCATTTATCTCATTTACTTATTTATTTATTTTCATTTTTATTATTATTATCATTCACTTTTATCTAATCATTTATTATATTTTCATTTATTTATTTATTTATTTATTTTCATTTATTTTTATTGTTATCAATCACTTTTATTTATTTAGTTATTTGTTCATTATCTTGTTATTCATTTATCTATTATTATTATTTTATCATTCTCTAATTTATTTTTTAGTTTATTTATTTATTTTTATTATTATTTGTTTTTTTTTTTTGTTCATTTATTTAATTTAATAATTAGAAGTTTTTATAGAAAAATCTACCTATGGAGAAGTTTTTGGAAAAGGTAGGACTCTTTACATGATATGCATGGATTCATTTTTGAAATTGAAAAAGAGTTTTTCTGGTGGATGAGACAAAATTCGAAGAGAAGAGGAGTCCTCAATTGGGACAGCTCCAATTGCTATAAAAACACAGGCTGGTGGAAATTTTGGGAGGACTTCTTGGACAATTTTCAGAGGGAGAGGAAGAAAGCACAAAAAGTAGAGGAAGAGATTTGAGACCACACGCGAGTGGGGATTTTCCTGCTAGAAGGAGGGCTTTGTCAGGTACGTTTGTTATGGACTCCTTCATCTCCATTATCTTCTTGTTATAAATTGATCTTCACTGGATTTTGAGTTTTGCTTGGATGCTTGGGTTTAGAAGGACAGAGGTTGTACATTTGTTGGCATTGGTGCAAGATTGCTTATATTGTTCTTGTTGCTGACTTTATTTTTCTTTGGAGTTCTCCAGTTTTGGTTTGAGAATGAAAGATTCCATTTTTTTATTATTTACTGTTCTTTACATGAGAATCATGGTTGTCTTTGTTTGCTTGAATTTGTTTGTACTTCTCTCACCATTCCAAGCCCATTGAATAAGCATGAAATCTGGCATTACTGTGTTCTTGTTTTTACTTGTTCTCTTTTTCTCCTCTCTGTTTCATTCCTTTCCCGTTTCTGCACCTTCCCCTATTTTTCTTCTTCTTGCAGTCCACTAAAAGTGCCAACTTGGCCTCCTTGCTTAAGGTGGTCATCCCTATGGTTATCTATGGCTACAAAGATCAAGCATAATAGAGATATGAATTTTTGGGTTTCAAACTCTCCCACTTGCCAATCTGGGAACGTATGTGGTAATGGAGTTCTACCAGAGTCAAATTTTCGAAACAACAACAACAAGGCTTTCCTCATGACGAGCAAAAGCATTGATGCACATCAGGGGATGACTCATGATTTGGAGAAGTTGATCACTAATTTATTAGGGCTGGTGATTGGACTGGTAAAACCCACTGTCGATATTCTATGGTTCACCTGGAGAACGAAGCCCTTGAATGGTCAAAGGAGTTTTGCCATGTTGTATGCTTATTTGTTACTGGGGTGCATTTCTAAATGTATTTGTTGTCGTGTTGACTAGTTCTATGTCCCTAGGGCAGGCATCTACTTGCATGAGAGATGGTGGCCTTTCCCTCACACTAGATTCATCCACATATAACTCAATATGCACCTTGCAGACTGCAGGCTGGCAAGGTTGAGCCTAAGCGCTAATCAAGCACTAAAACATGATGCTGCTAGCACTCATCAGCATAAGCAAGAATTTGAGGGCTGAGATGGTCCCACGATGATGCAGAGAAGTCCTTCAGAAGCTGAACATGGTTGATGCCCTATTTGTCTTATTGTCCTCATTTCCAGAAAGTCATTGACAACAAGCATCTTCAATTATTATGGAGTCGTTCTCTTTTTCAAATGCCGATTTGAGTCAATAATTTTCTAAGGTTTAAGCTACAAATTTAAGGAAAAACGTGGCGAGATCTAGATCCCTCTACTGTGACCAGTGCCAAGTCGTCGGTGAGTTTTGAGTCACCACCACCAAGTCAAACTTGCTTTCGTTTTCCCTCTCTTTTCTATATGTTGTGGTTGGAGTGGCAATCTAGTATGTACAAAACGATACCATTTCATTATAAAGGCTAATGGGAACTCCATTGTTGGGTATTACAAGTCATGTACAAGTTGCGAGGGTGTTCTTCATTTGTCCAATTCCAGGTGCAAGTCATGCAACAAATTGATGGCAGCTGATGATACCGAAGATTGGGTTCATCATTAATTGGAGCACACCACTCATCTTTTGCATGGTGTTGTCCATGCAAATGGTTATGGGCACCTTTTTAGAGTCAATGGCAGAGAAGGTGGCTCAAGGATTCTTTCTGGATGTCATATCATGAACTTTAGGATCGACTTTGTAAAAATCTTGGAGTCAGAAATGTTAGTGTGATGGATGTGTCCAAAAAGCATGGGTTGGAGTACCGGCTGCTTCATGCCATCACCAAAGGCCATCCATGGTATGGTGAGTGGGGTTATGAGTTTGGAGCTGGTAGTTTTGTTCTCACACTCCATGCCTATAAAATAGTTGTTGAAACCCTCTCCACTCTACCCTTGTTCATCTTTGCTTCTTAAGGAAGGAAACCACGCACTCACTTGCAAGACCTAATTTCATACTACCAGTCTTTATCAAAACATGAACTTATAAATGCAAGAGATCTCTTTTGTTTTTTTTTTATGAGTTTGACTACAAGCCTGGCCTTACTTCCTATGATTATGATGCACCAATTAGAGAATCTTGTGATATGGACAATGTGAAGTTCAAGGCATTGCAAGGGGTTGTGAAGTGACACAGTGCAGCATCTCTTTCTTTAGTTCCTTCCAATACTGAAAAGAGAGGATATTGACCTATCTAGTTACAGAAAACTGAATCTTTGTTTGATTTAATTGATAAAATAGATCCTATTGGTGTGGTTGAATCTGAAAATCTGACTTCAATGGAGTCTATGGGACAGATGTTTGGATTTTTATTATATACATTAGGATATGCAGTAGAAAACTTAAGATTTTTCAAATGGTTTTAAATGGTGGGTTTACTGGGAACAATATGCAACTGGTGGATGGATCCAACACTTCTCATAGCTACATGTCTAGGCAGCTTGATGGTGACAGTGGTGAGTTTTATCAAGATGCATGACTTTATGAGACATGCACATTGGCCCTCCAATTAGTTGTAGATCTTTTGTTAAATTTTATGATACTGTCAATCCACTTTTGAGGAAAGTGATGATGCTGCTAGTTAGTTTCATCAAGCATCCTCACCAAAGCCTTGCTAATATCTGTCTGTTTGATGAGTAGTGTTGGGGATCTCTTTTCCGATGAAAAATGGCTAGAAGTGGTTTTGTCATTAAAAGAAGCAGCCAATGCAACACTTCCGATTTTCTCCTATATTGTTAATGGAGACGGCATGGTATGGAATCTTGAAGAATCTTCAAGTAGGTAATGGGGAGTCTGTTGGGTCTGGTACTGTGGATGATGATTCAGAGGGTCTGAGGACACACTGCCTTTATGTTGTTGTTTCTGATGTGAAGTGTCGAGCTGTTGTTCAGCCTTTACTGATTCAAGCGGTTATGGAGATCTACATGTATAGGCCTCAACTTTCAGCAACAAATACCATAGTCCTCTTCAATGTGATGCATGATGTGGCATCCCATGCTTACAAGATAAGCAAACAGCATGCAGCATGCATAATATAGAATCAGCCAGCCTCTACAAACGATCTTACCTATACGCACCATTCACTCATTCTCAAGGGAAGTCACACCATCCTCCTCTTTCTTTGTTTTGTTAAACGATTCCAGTTTCCTTCAAATTTCATCCTTAAAGAGTTTCTATACTCATCAAAAATTTAGATTTCAAGAAACCTCTTGCTGCCAGTTTCCATTCAACCACTGACCTTCTAGATTAAAAATTCGTTTCAACAACTTTAGAATATTTTTTAAAAATGTCCAAAACTTTTATGAATTTCCTCACTTATTGAACTTGAATTTAAAGTTTCATTTGATTTAGAAATCCATTTTGGAATAGAAGATATAAACGAGTCTTTAGGGGGGCTCCGTTTTCACCCAGTTCTAAACACCCGAGATCTTTTTGCAAAAATAAAATACCAGAAGACTTTTTAAATTTGATTAATATTTTTTTCTAAATTATAGGCTTCTTGAAATTGATCTTAGATACATAAAATATTAAAAAATATTCCTTTTTGAGGGAGATATGATTTTTCAAAGTTGTGCCTACTGTGCATGTTGGATTCTGGACATTTGATTAGCTTGAGTGTTTTAAAAATAGTTTTGAGTAATATCCGACCCGGATTCATTTTTTATATGATATAGACACTTTGAAATATGTGTGTGATTTTTTTTTATTATTTTATGTGATCATTTATTATTTTTTTAAAAATCGTTTATGCATGTCACTTTTTCTTATCTAATCTATACTTTGTAGAACCTTTAGGTGTCTTTGTTGTAATCTGTCATTTAAATGAGTGTTTGGATTTCGGTATGTTGATCTAGATGTGTAAGAGTTGTTTCCTGAATTTTTTTCGTAATTAAATTCCACTGTAAGACATTTTTTAGAAATTGGTTTATGATGCTTCCTTTTCTAACTGCATGCTGATGGTTTTATACTTTACTTGAAATTATTATTATTTTTTGAGTCATTTAATTTATCTTAGCTCAATTTTTGGCTTTGGCACTGTATATTATACATAATGGATATATTATATAATTTATGCTTGTCCTAACCCCTCTAACATTTTTGGAGGAATCTTATAAATTATGCATGCTATCCAGGTAGACTCTTTATCACTTGCTTTTTAGAATTTTATAAACATGCATGTTGTTGCGAGTCATATCCATGTCTGATTCCATCCTTGGGTGCTTATATGTATGTTAGATTTGCTTGGATAAAATGCATGTTGTGTACTATATTTCTATACTAACTTTGATGTCTTATGATAGAGCTTGAGAGACAGTCCAAGTACGCATTCTAACCTTCCTTTGCGATTGTGATTACTTTTCTTGTTTGGCATGCTATTTTTTAAAATCATCTAACCTACCTAAGTATCTATAATCAACCAAATTAATTGTCACATTTTTCTCAACTTAATTAGTAGAAACTTTTGTAGGGCTTAGAGGGGTGCTACCTTTTAGAGGTACATTTCTAATAGGTAACCTGATCCCCAGACCTAGACTTGGGTTTTCAAATACTTGCTTTTCCAAAATTATGGAGTCACTTGTTTAGGGTTTTCTTTCTTGTTTTATTTTCCCTTTAAAATAAAAATAAAATAAGTGGTGACTCCAACTTTTTCAAAACTAATTTTTCACCAAATAAAAATGAGTATCGCCGATTGAGTGGGGCGCATGTGAAAAATGCAGGTCCACAAAGCCTTCGAGTAGCTAGTAGTAGGCATTTCAAAATATAATCTACTTATTATAATGTACTCCTACCAAGAGAATTCAATCACCAATCCTTGAGATTAATCAATATAGGCAGAGGCTATTATTAGATTTCTTAGGGCTTCATCCTCCTTATGTTAAAGGAAAGGTTTGGCTCAAATTTAGTTCTCGTCCTCTTTCGAGTTCCCACTACTAACCATCCTCTTTTGAGTTCTCACTACTATCCTACTAGGTGATCTCCAAGTTTTAGTAGTTTATTACCTCTCTTTTATGTTCTTATTCTTAGCTAAAATATAGGATTCATCATAATAAGATTGGTTATGTATTTGCAAATCTCTTGAGAAAATTCATCTAGGACAAAATTAAATGATTGAGAGCCGTGGAGATAATAACAAAAATATAAGAAGAAAAAAAAGATAAACATTTATTAAAAATATTGGATAGGAATAAAAAAGATTGAAAAACTACAGCCAGTATGCATGGTAGCAAGAACTTTTTGTGAGATAGATGGATTCATGGAGCCATCTATAGGTCAGTTATCGAGTGCAAGCTGTATTTGTGCCCTTGTAGTTCAAAATCACTACTATGAAATTCAACATCAAGATCATCCCTTGAATAGCTTATATACCTTCCTTAGGATGTCCTCCAGCCAAATGTCATAGTGGGGGGCAGTGCCTACATACTAAACTTCGACTTTTTGTTTGGTTGCTAAGAAACTGTATAAATAAATAAACAGAGAAAAAGTTTAGTGTTGAATGTCCACACCATCATGAGAACACCCTATCGACTAGGCAACTCAATAGCGGGTTTTGATTTCTTTAGATAAAAAAAACCACCCAAAACTCAAATCTTCAAATTCCTTCCATCTTTCCACATTTTCTCATAAACCAAAAGGAGTTACTTCAAATAAGACCAAACTTTAAAAACCAACACAACAACTTGGATCTATAAATGCACTTTGTTTGGTTGCCAAGAAGCCTAAGGAAAAGTAAAAGTATTTAAAAGTAGTTGAGCAACTTGAAAACCTCACGAATCTGCACAAAGGAAAAACCCATTTCAATATCTTTTCTTCCCACTTTCCTTCATTTTCTCATAAACCCAACATTAGAAAATAATTGTCACTATTTCATAAACTTAGATTCATAGCTCTTACCAAGAATTAGAAATTGAAATAAACAATGAAAATGAGGTAAGAAAGCATGATATGACAAAGACACTACTCTAGAAACTTAGATTCTTAGTTCTTGGCAAGAATTTATAATTGAAATAAACAATGAAAATGAAGTAAAGAAACCATGATATAGAGAAGATATAAATTCCCAATGAAAGTTGAGCTTTAAACAAATTGATGCTATGTTAATAATAAGCATGACTGCATGAGAAATAGAAACAAAGAAGAATAAAGCAATAAACTCAAATAGAAGAGAATTTTGGAGGCCCTTGCTCTTGATACAATTGTGTTTTCGTGTTTTTAGAGGCAATAAGGGGTGTGACAGAGTAGACAATTCTTCTCATACCAAAATTTGAAATATAATGTAATAACAAGAGAAAAAAAAATGAAGCATGGAAAGAATGGATTAGAAAGGAGAATAAAGTTTTACATGAGATGAAGATACTATATTTATTGAAGGTAACTCCACTAGAACATGATCTTTCCTCAATTTTGATCAGTTGAAGAGTCATTCTATGTCCAATCTACTGAATCACAACACTTTTTGCCAAGATCAGATGCTAGAGTAACTATTGCTAAGGAATCATCATCAAATACCAAAGCAAAGCCAAATATGCAAAAGGTGCACTTGATGTTCGATGGATTCCATAAAGCCATAAAACTAAATTGTTCAATGGTTTATTCAATTTCAATCAAAATAAAAGAAAATCCATAAAACTAAGTTGAGCTTTTATATCCTTGAAAAGACCTTGGACGAAAAATTACAACAACTTTCAAATTGCAAAGCACCTTAGAATTTATTAACCATTTTCATTATGAACTTGAAACTTATGATGCCCCTAAACTAATTATAACCCCAAGAAAATCAAAATAAGAAATATCAAGTATTGAATCAGACAAATCAACAATATTCAAAAATTTCAAAAAACTTTAAAATAAATTTAAAAAAAAAACATAACATTTTCAAATTTTCTAAAAATCTTTACAATAAATTAAAACAAAAGAACAAAAAAAAAACCATACTAAAAATCAAGAAGGTATAAAAGTTGAATATCAAAGAATGAATTTGAAAAATCAAACAATGTTCAACAATCTCAAGATCTTAACAAAAAAAAAAACCATAACTATTTCAAATTTTATAAAAATCAAGAAGGTATAAAAGTTGAATATCAAAAATTAAATTTGAAAAATCAAACAATGTTCAGCAATTCCAAATTCTTTAAAAGAAAAATAAACGAAGCTATAACTTCAAGAGTAAAAACATCATAAACAAAGTGAAATGTTAACAACACAAGGGTTTTAGAGAGAAAGCTGAGAGGGAATAAAAAAGATTGAAAACTAAGGACATTGATTCTTCTCCTATATTTTCTTAGAGGCCAAACACAAGAGAAGTAGTACCTCCCTACTCCCTCCTTACCGTCTTTTGCACACCCCCCCCCCCCCCCCCCCCCCTTCTCTCTCTCTCTCTCCTTTCCACTTTTTCCTTTACCTTCACAACTTTATTTTGAAATCTGGAATATACTTGAATCTGGAATCATCCACCACCTTTCACATGTTTTAGATATCTAATTGCCAATATTCCAACTGGAAGCAAAATATCCCATACAAGAAGACACCATGAAACCATGTACAGTCAATAGTGATCGAAGATCATGCTCTGCTTCTGCTGAGCCACGCATGGGCAGCACTTGGACAAGCATACTGCTTGTAGCGGAGGGTATACTCCTCTCACTTGAGTGGTACATTGACCATATAGCTCGCATGGCCCAAATGCACACATAGTGACCTTACCACAGGTACAGACAAATGTACTGGAATTAAGTACTGCCATATAGGACTCCATTGATCTGCAGCAGTTGACAACTTACCCAGCTGATGCTGGAATTGACTTAATTACTGATTTATCACTACCAATCTCTTCGCAAGTGGTGTCCATGGATGATTCAGCGAACTTCCAATTTAGAAGACGGGGGAACTTCCTTGATTCTGCCATCATTTGCATATAGGTGCTCGATCATTTTTTTAACATTAACACCATCAAGCATTATATGCGATAGCTCAACAGTAGTGATCTCTGACACGCTTTTCTGTGAATAATTTTGTTCTCAGATGAATAAATGCTCCTTGAGCTTCTTAATCCCCTTTTCTATGGTTCAGATTAGTTAGGCTTCCAATAACACCACCTCCAGATACCAGTGGATCAAAATGACTCGAACTGTCCATAAGACTTACTTAAATGTTGCATATCAACTGCTTGGGTAATGCTTTCCCCGGTCAAAACAGCAGAAGTTTGAGCATTAAAGCTGAAGTTGCATCTTAGGGTAAAATGGATTTGTTGAAGTCACATAAGCTGTAGCAGTTGCATAAAATGGGGGTGTGGATTCAGATAATTGAATCACAAGTTGCGCCTGAATCCATCTCCGAAAAATAGAACCTTTGCTCTGAAGTCTTTGGCTAATTAAACTTGAAAAACCACTCCAGCAAAGAAGGATATCCTCATAGGCATGGTCATCAGTGGCAACATAATTACATATTTCAAGCAACTTCTTTAGTTCTTGAAGTTGCTGACCAGTTCATGTGTAAAAGGTGGTTGATCATCAGCATATTAAGAGGCACATGATGAACTGGATCTGCAACCTATCGTTGTGCATACAAAAAAGTGAGCATATTCCCTCCTCTAGGGAAATTACCAAAATCCCAAGCTTGCTTTAGAAATAATGTCTTCAAGAATTGATTCCCAAGGGCAAGGAGCTAGTTTCTCGGTCAGCAACTGATCCATAGGAAATGCAACAGCAAGACTTAGGGAGGGAGATTTTTGTTGCTTTACAAAAATATGAAAGTTGGAGCTGTTGTTACAATTGGAATGAGCAAAGAAATTCCCAAAACGTTAACACTAGAAGATTCTTCTTTGAGTGATAGATATTGTTCCTTGCAGATTTGTGAACTTGCTGTTGAAGCTTTTGATTCTGAACTTTCAGGTACAAAAACTACTCCACTAGACTATTCTTCAGCATGGGAAATCAATTTAATTTCACCCAAGAGTTTCTCAACTCTAGGCACCTTTTCAAGCTCGATTTTAGAAACTTGTGAGACTTGAACTTTCTGTTCCTTTTCAGCTATGATACTTTGTGCCTCAAAATGCTAGCAGGTAGGGCTATAATGGAGAAAGTGATCAGAACTGGAAATCTTCTCAATTCCGAAACCCAACCATTACCAGATAATTCAAACTCTACTACAAGTTGATCATTCCCTTTTTCGATTGGAAGACATCCTCCAATACCCTTCTCATGAGTAGTTTGCACACCAAAATTATCAATGACATTGTTCAGAGAGTAAGGCTCATCATGGGAAGCCTTTCTCTCAGAAGGCTTAATTATTCTCTAGTCACAGCTTGGTCTAGAGCATCAGTAACCCTTTACTTGACATAAGCCTCCAAAATCCCTTCATTATTCTCAACTAGTTCAAGATGGCCTCCCACATCTGCAGAACATCACAATGGTGTTCAGTTTCCCATACCTTCTCTTGGCAACTCAATTTCCTTCAAAATCTGGTATGTGCCTTTCAGCTATCGCATGAACACCAGCATACTGAGCAGGCTTCAAAACTGCTCTTTAGCCAACAGCATTCAAAGTCATTCATATCTCAACTATCTGATTCATAGTCCACACGTTCAGCTTCCCTATCCTCGGCCTCATTTTCCTCCCAATCAGAGACAACTGAATCTCTCAACTTCCCATTTTACTCATTTGAAACTGCTTCCTAGTGTAATGTTGTTAAGCATTTCCTTTTAAACTCTATCACTGACGGCTTACCTTGGGTGATGACAACTGATTGGCCTAAGAATGCAATCTATCTCAATCTGTAGATCCTCAATACTACAGCCTCCCTTTTCAATGTCAGAGAATACACTCCAAGTGTGGAGCAAATCATAAGTCTGTGGATAAGTAGAGAAAGCTTCGCACCAGTTATGAATAGTGACTATTAGACCTCTGTCATAGATCAACATAAGCGTGTTAGGTCCATCTCACGAGACAACAATCATCACTCAATCATCTTTGCGATTTTGAACCCTATCATCAAAGTATTTCTGCTACTTTAAACACTAGGTAGGAATCTTTGTGGATGCCCTCAGGTGATAGCAGAATCAAACTTGAAAGTATATGGGCCTTCTTTTCTTTGACTAGTTAGGACATTCATTAAAATGACAGCTCCTCCCAAGTTGTGGCAGACTGCGCAAAGTTTGTAAGGCTGATCATCATTATAATATGAAGTTAGCCTTCTCGATTCGCCATTTGTATACAAATAAATCACTTCATGGGGTGGATTGTAATGAATGCTGTCTCAGTCCCAGCATCAAAACAATTGAGAACCTTCCAACAAAACAAGTTCCATGAATTATTGCTCACCTCAACATCCCACTGTTTATGTCATGCCTTAGAATTAGCTCTACTGCATCAGATGAATGCCTGTACATCTCACTAATCCACCCGAATTCAATAATCAGACCTTCTTAAATAGAGTACCTTGAAGCTGATTGTGACCCCTCAAAGTGATACTGATGATTCCAGAACCTGATTTCAGTGTCCCTTCCTCTCCAGCCTCACACAACCCAACAAGTGACTCCCCTAGTTTAAAATAACATGTATGGAAGAATAGAGAGCAAAGGTAAAAACAGAGTGAATCCCAAGGAAGAAACAAACAGAAAAGACCAAATAACAAATATATCGAGCCTCATTTCAGGTGTTAATCCATGGGCTATGAACTGGGGAAATGATAGAAAACATGAACATGATTCAGATGAACCCATGTACGAGATATCCTCAAACGAAATCAAAGAAAATGAGAGAATAGCAGAGCAATCACATCCAAGCAGCGAATGAAGAACAATGTAATGAGAAATATGAACAGAAAATCCATAATGCTCGCAACTGGGAGTGCTCCTTTCTAGCAAAAATCAGCAAGAAAACTCACGAACTCCTCCTCTTCTCTGCTCTGCTTTTCCCCCCCTGTTTCTTTCTACCTCATCCTTTTCTGCTCCTCCGTTCTGCTCTAACAGCTTCTTGCCCTCAGGCTTCTTCTCCTCTCCTCTCTAAAATAAAAAGCAAAACCAAAAAAAACTCTCTCTCCCTTACTCTTCTCACAGCCTGGAATCCAACTCTTCAAAAAGAATAAATAAATAAACATCCTCACTCCTCCCTGACCCTCCACTCTCTACAGAAAAATTCACATTGCTGAAGCAACCTCTTGTCCTCTTCTGCTTCTCTCTCAAGATGGTGCTTGTACCTTTTGAATCATATCCCAGGATCCTTTAAAGAATCCCACAATTTCTCCTTGTGTATGGAAACTTCCATATCCTTTTCCATGGGCAGCAGCTGTGTTGAATGATATCCATGATCCTTCTCAAAAAAAAAATTCCTTTTCTTCCTTTTTCGCTCCATGATCCATGGTGGCCCCCTTCCTTATATGGACGCATGGTGGAGACTTTCTTTGCATGTGCTATGAGAATCCCTTCTCAAATTGCAATCATTTGAGTTTTCATATATTGCTAAAATTCTCCCTTCAAATTCAATCTCAATTTGTGTATCTATGTCTTTCCAATATCAGCCCGGATTTATTCTTTTGAGCCCCAAAATGGTATGAATATACTCCTTCCCCAATATGGAATACGTAGAATCCCAGGCAAAACAAATAATGATTAAAAAAAAACTAAGGATTAGAATTACAAAAAAAAAAACGTGTAACTAAGAATTAAAAATCCAAAATATGTAATTTTAAAAGAAATTAAAAATATAGATCACATGCATATCTAGAATGAATTATCAACTCAAGCAATTCTCTATCAAAATATATTAATAAATAAATAAATGAAAATGAAATGAATACAATTATTAAACTCATGTAATTTTCTAAAATGAATAAAACTAGCAAATAATAAAACAAAATAAAAAATCAACACGTGCAAGCCATACGAGCCATGCAAGTCATGCAACTATGTGAACCAAGCAAGAAAGTGAATCAATGGATCGCCTAAATGGGCCAAGGCCCAATGATGCCTAATGTGCCTGATGGGCCTAATGTGTCTAAGTGCCCTAGGGCGAACTAAGTGGAATCTAACCTAAAGCACACCTAACCAAAGCCTAATCTAAACTCAAAGGGCAACCAAGGTCACAATGAGGGGTCAGATAAATCCCCCAACCAAAGTCTCTAAGGTAGCTCAGTAAAGGCAGGCTATGTGAGTAGCAATGGGCCACCAAGGAAATGTTATGGAGTACTGAAAGAATACCTAATTAGGCATATGCTAAGGGGACAAAATGGAAGGTCTACAATTGATACCTTGATTTAGTCAAATTTAAAGCAAGTCAAATGCATTCATTAACTACACAACAATCTGTTGAGTTTTTCCATTGACAATTAGATTGATGCTACCTTACAAACACTAGAATGTGGTAATTTAATGAACCATTAATATTTGATGCACAAATGGAGGAATAACATATTCGATCTCTTGATTAAAAACCATGTTTGATCTCAGTATAAAACTTATAGAATCCATAACAAAATAACAATTACATAAAAATTTCAAATACAAAAAGAAGCCAAACCATAGATTTCACCTTGATCTAAGTTGCATGAGAAATTTCAACTTGAATAATTCTTTTCCTCACTTACCATCTCAGCATATACAAAACAGTTATCAACTAAATTTGTTTCATCATTGTCTCAATAAAATATTCTTCCCTTTGATGCATGTGAAGTAAATGTATGATCTTACTAGAATCTTTATGTATTAAAGGAAAAGCATTTATGCCATATGCCATAAGAGAGAGATCCTTTTCGAATATCATTTTGTAGTAGTGGGAACCAATATACATCCAATCCTCTAAAGTTTTTTTTTTTTTTTTCATTTGTGCATGTGTATGTAACTTCATAAGCTGTCTTAGAATCATCAAAATACTCATTATACTTATTGTTTTTCTTCCATATGCTGCCTAGGCAAAATTTCAAGTTTACATTTAGCGTTTACCTGTAGTATTTTTCTTATTGTTCTCTTCATCCTTCCAACTCTCTACCTTATTCTTCGATATTGGATTCTCAAAATCATAATTTAGTTCTTCAAAAAAAAAAAAAAAATTGCAAAACTCAACAACTATTCTTGAGAAATGATATCATGGACCAAATTAATTATAACGAGAAGAAAAAAATTAATATTTGCTCACCTCTGTCCACAATAAACTCAGTCCTGACATACTAGCATGGATTTAAATTCCTCTAAATCTCTGTTATAAATAGGACGATTGTTCAACAAATGGCAATCTTTGTAGCAATGTATTTAGACCACTAATATTAACAATATTAGAAAGGAGTTCCTGAAACACTACCAATCTTTGGATAATCTTACCAAGCTTTTCAACTATGTCTGTCTATCTAAAAAAGTTGTAGAATGCAAGGGACTGTCAATCCCATCTTTTTCTGAAGTCCTGAAATATTTATAAGACTGGTTGTGAAATGGGGAAATTGATAAATTCAATATAGAAGTTCAAAGAAGGATTAGTAATGGTGAAAAGAATTACTCTCTAAGTTTTGCTTCAACACCAACTTCACTTAATTTTAGTAACTTTAGTTCATAGCTACAAGGTAAAGCATGTGATACATGTCAAGAAATAAAAACAAAGCTGCCACAAATCTTAAAATATAAAATTTAAAAGAAGGGTGGAAAACAATACTCATGGATTGACAATCTCAATAATTTCAAATCGAGGGTCAAGACCCTTCTCAATGCCATCCAGTACTGCAAAGATGATACACTTACTAATTTTGGCATAATGTTGTAAATAGGAATTATATATAGAGAGAGAGAGTAGACTTGGAGAAATTAATTGAAAATGCTCTTACAATAAAGGTGAATGTAGCAGGAAATTTGTAGGGTTCATCCCTTGGAATGAAATTAAGACAGGTACCAATAGTGAGCAAGTGAAAACATGAACATATTGAACAAAATATGAAGAACAGGGATTGAAGCAGAAAAGTTGCATGACAAACTACCTAAGCCTGAAAATCCAGTTTTTTTTTTAAGTGTGGAGGTTTAAAAAAGTTGCATTCAATAAAATTAAAGTATAGAAGCAGAAAACATGACAACCGATATAGAAATACAACTTAAAGACACTAACCTCTTAACACATAGTCTTCAACATTGGTTCATTTAAATATCCAACACCAATTAGAATATGTGGCGCTTTCTCGTTGAATCTAGTAAGTTAGCGCCAATTAGATTAAGCAATGACAAAAACCCCTAGTAAGCCATATTTCCTAATTCTTGTGAAAAGACCCGTCTTTTGTCAAATTATTGATATTCAAATGGATCTATAGTCAAGACATCTTCACAATTGTAATCTTACAACAAAACTAAATCATACACCAACCGAATTACCAATTGTGACTAGAT
Organism: Vitis cinerea var. helleri x Vitis riparia; assembly: GCA_946000715.1. NCBI lineage: Eukaryota > Viridiplantae > Streptophyta > Magnoliopsida > Vitales > Vitaceae > Vitis > Vitis cinerea var. helleri x Vitis riparia. The sequence goes on from OX253993.1 coordinate 13,221,733, forward strand.
TTTGTTTCTTCTTCTCTATTTTTTCCTCCTATGGATTTTTAAATCCAAGTTCTTCGGTTGCCATCTCTTTCTTTCTTTTCTTTGTGCTACAAGACGCTCTTCAAAACTGCAAATGTTAAATATCCAGAGTCATAAATTTTCTTCTATTATCATCTCCCCCTTTTTTCTTTGTGCTGCAAGCACAAGGTGCTCTTCAAAACTACAAAAGTTAGATATCCAAATTTTCGGACACAAATTTATCAGTCATAGTTTTGGTTGTTTTTCTTTATTTAGCTATTACCTAAGTTTTCCTTTTCTACTTTAAAATTTACCATGCAACCAAAAATTGACTCAACACAAACAACCTTTAAGAAAACCCGTACACTTATATTAAAAGTGAGAAACCCATAATGTAGACTTTATTAAGACAAGACACACCAACTATAGTATTACTAATGATTATTAGCAGTCAACAGCGTGCCAACCTTGAGCCATATAATCCCCATATCAAAAGCTATTTGTTGTTGTTTTGATCCAAAACAAACAATTCACTCAATACAAGAAGTACCTATTAAGGAAGTACAATAAAGTTAGCCTGACAACTCTTATATCTCTAGTAGGTACAAGAACACCTATCTGGATCATTGCTAGAACTAAGAATGCTTCCAGAAAACCCTGACTAGTGTTTGAACTAATATACTACAACAGATGAACAGTTTTCATTTGTAATGGGCAATCACCATACTGTGAGTTTAAATTAAATGGAGATTGCTTCTCAAACTACCATTTCTCCATAGGAACTACAATCATAATTATCAAGCATCAACCTAACAAATTGAAGGAATTCTTTAGGACAAAAAAAAAAAAAAATGATAGTATACATTGGCCAAAGCATTTGGTTTTCCTCAACTAAATGCTTTGGTACAAGAACACCCATCTGGATCATTGCTTGAACCAAGAATGCTTCCAGAAAATCCTCACTAATGTTTGGACTAATATACCATAGGAGATAGACTGCTTTCATCTGTAATGGGCAGTCACCATATTGTGAATTTAAACCAAATGGACATTGCTTCTCAAGCTACCATTTCTCCATAGGAACTACAATCATAATTATCAGTATCAACCCAACAAATTGAAGGAATTCTTTAGGGGAAAAAAAAAAAAAAAAAAAAAAGGAAAAAAGAAAAGAAAACAGGGTAGTTTACATTAGCCAAAGCATTTAGTTTTTCTAAACTAGGTGAAATCTTATTTCTTGAAGTCCAAAGTAACCTATACATTACCTGAAATTAAATACAATTTAGTACCATATGGTTTACATAAGCCAGTGACAACAGTTCAATACCAAAAATGGAGCAAAAACATATATGGTAATGTCACGATAATAAATAATTGTTTCTATATCTTTATGATGTGTTGTACATGGTCACGACCATCTGCACCCACATTATTGATTAAATTCAAAGAAACAACAAAACATAACCCATAAATTCAGTTAATTATCAACCTTACCACTTATTTATGTCAAATTTGACCACATTAATTACTTGAACATATCAAAGATCATTTATCCCCTGATCTTCATCTTGTGTATCTCACTTCACTTTAAGCATGTGAAAATAAAGTGGAATGCATCTTTTTTCATCTTTGAACATTGTATATTTGGTAAGGTAATTGAAGAAATTAAGAATAATACAATTGTATATTCAATTGTATATATTTTACATAATCGAGTCCCTATTTAACATATACACAAAAAGCAAAATATGGAAATATAAAAATCAAACCAAACATTTAGCCTAAATATCATATCTAATTGGGGTCTCAATCTTCTACCACAATATCCTCGAAATCACCCCCCAAATCATACGGGATTTCCACACTCCCCCTCATCATAGATATTAACATGTCCAACTTGCAAATAAAATCTTCAAAGCTAGATTTCTATAACCCCTTGGTGATATCTGCCAATTATTCCCTTGTAAGGATATAAGTCATGCAAATCATCCCCTTCTCAATTTTCTCCTTTATAAAATGTCTATCCACTTCTATATGTTTGGTCTTGACATGCTGAACAGAATTATAAGAAATACTAATGGTGGCTTTATTGTCGCAATAGAGTTTTATGGGGAGCTCTACTATAATGTGTAATTCTTCCAACAGTTTCTGCAACCTTAATCCTTCACACATACCTTGTGCAACTGCTCTGAATTCAGCCTCAACACTGCTTCTAGCTACTACACTCTACTTCTTACTTCTCCATGTTACTAGATTTCCCCAGACATAGGTACAATAGCCGGTAGTAGACCTTTTATCTTCTATTGATCCCGCCCAATCTGCATCTGTATAGATCTCTACCCTTCTTAAAGAATAGTCCTCTTCCTTGAGAACCCTTTAGATATTTGAGGATCTTATACACTACTTCCAGGTGACTTTCCTTTGGTGAATGCATGTACTGCCACACTTACGGCGAAAGCAATGTCTGGTCTAGTGTGAGAAAGGTAGATAAGTCTACCTACTAGTCGTCAATATCTCTCTCTATCCACGGGTTTTTCGTCGCTTTCCGTCCTTTTTCTTGCCTTGATAGGGGTATCGCTTAGCTTGCAACCAAGCATGCTAGTCTCAATCAGCAAGCCAAGTACATACTTTCTCTGGGAGATACTAATTCCCTTCCTTGATCTGGCAACCTCCATTCCTAGGAAATACCGCATTTGATCCAAATCGTTTACCTCAAACTTTGTGGCTAAGACCTTCTTCAACCTCTCCACTTCTCCTGTGTTATCTCCAGTGAGAATGATGTCATTAACATACATGATTAGGATGGTCATCCTTCCATCGTTGGACTGTTTGAAGAAACATAGTATGATCCGACTGTCCCTGTTGGTATCCTTGGTTCTTAATCACCTTTGCAAATTTATCGAACCATGCTCTCAAAGATTACTTGAGACCATATAGAGATTTCTTCAATTTGTATACCTTGGTTTCTTCTTCTTCCTTACAAAACCTTGGTGGTAGCGTCATAAACACTTTTTCTTCTAGCTCACCATTTAGAAAGGCATTCTTGATATCAAACTGATGGAGTGGCCAGTCTAGGTTTGCTGCCAAGGATAAGAAAACTTGTATAGTGTTCAGCTTTGCCACTAATGCAAATGTCTCGGTGTTGTCGATGTCGTAGGTCTGAGTGAACCCCTTTGCAACCAGGCGGGCTTTGTATCGTTCTACTATGCCATCCACCTTGTATTTCACTGTGAATACTCATTTACAGCCCACTGGTTTCTTCCCTCTTGGCAAAGTCATCACTTCCCAAGTCCCATTTTTTTCCAATGCCCTTATTGTTTCCTTCACCACCTCTCTCCATTCTGGAATCTCCAAGGCTTCTTGAATGTTTTTAGGAATCTGGATTCTATCAAGGTTAATCGTAAAAGCACGACACTTTGCAGAAAGAGCATTATAAGACACAAATTTCGAGATAGGATGGAGAGTACATGAACGAGGTTGCTTTCTAAGAGCAATGGGTAAGTCATCTGTTACCTAATCAGGATTGGAGCCAGACTCCTAAGGGATTGGAACTATCACCGGTTCTGACTCTTTTAATGCTCCCAGGTGATTGTCTCATTGAACTTCAATTTTGGCCTCCTTGAGTAGACAAGTGTTTCCCTATTTGTTTGTATTTTTCGTATCTCCCCCTGAGTTCAAGTGTCCTTCTGTATTAGGCGAAGGGTTAGATATAAGGCACGAAGTGGATTTGAACATAGCAACATTGAGGTAGCCTAATGTAACGGACTTAGTCGTTCACTAAGCTCGTGCGGCACTTAGGCAAGTCAAGACGCTTGATCTTGCTAAGTCAGCCTTGCTCCCCAATGCTTAGCTTGCTCGACTAAGACACTCATGACTCAAAAGCTTAAAAAGCTTAGTAGGCAACTCTTTAAAGAACGGAAGCTTTTACTAACTCAAGGAAACCTTTACAAGTGCTTGGAAGCTCACTTGCTTGGTTAGGAAGTAATTTGGGTGGTGCCTTGGCCAAATGAGGGCCTCGTCTATTTATAGGCACCAATGGAACTATCTGGAACCTTGGAGGGTTCCTTACAAATCAAGAATATTCTAAAACATCCTACCATATTCTATGTACAACCCTAAGTACAAGAATATACAAGAGATTCCTAGAAGTCTCTAGAAAGCCTTGGACTCCTCTCATGCCTTCCACCATAGTGTAGAGATGTGTGGACATCTCTAAGCATTTCTAGAACCTTCCACACTCTTCCCACCAATGGCTTAGTATAGATGGCTCTAGGAGTCTCCAGAAGCTTCCCTCCTCCTATATAAGCCCATGGGGAGGGTCATTTGAAGCATCTTGTGACACTAAGCTTAAGGGTGGTCTAGCTTCACTCACAGACTCTCCCTAAAGCGAGTAGTAGGGAATATGCTCAAAGAAGGTGACATCTAGGCTAACATATAGCTTCTATGAAATTGGGTCATAGCATTTGTAGCCCTTCTGTGTGGAAAATTGGGTCATAGCATTTGTAGCCCTTCTGTGTGGAAGAGTGATTACTACCGAAAAGTGCTATTTTGTAGACCTAATTATAAGGGTTTTAAGCACCTTTGAGTAGTAATCATATTCATTTAACCTAATTAATTCATTAAATTCCTTAGTAATTAGTTCTAACTATTTTTAGTGGCAAGTTTACATGTTTTTCATCAGCTTATGAACCAATTCAAGCATGCCAATTGATGGAGGAGTTACTTGGGCGAGTTAAGCAAGGATTTTGGACGTTTACAGGCTTGAATTTCAAGTGGAAACACGAGCACAAGCAATGGGAACACCATTTCGCAAGGGGAGGCAATTCACCTTGCGAAATGCCAAATTTCGCAAGGTGGCTTTTCACCTTGCGAAATTTGGACCTTTCATCTTCCCCCTTTGCGAAATGCCTTTGAAATCCCCTGTTTTGAGACGTTGTTGATGATATTTCACTGTCGGTTCTGCAAGATATTTTGTTTGACTTTTAGCTTTGTAAATACCTATTTTACCCTTGTAATCAACCAATGAAAAGGTTGCTTTTGTAATAGCTCTTGTAATTTAGCTTTTTATTGTCTTTAAATAGAGGTGAAGAGCCTCAGACACGATAATCTTGTAACCTGTAACTTTATAAGTTATAAGAGCACTTTTGTTCATACACTTCTTTTCTCTTTTCTTTCTCATTTTCTTAGTAGCCAAACATCCTTGGAGGATGAAATCCCCAAGGATGAGAGGCTAAAACCTTTTAGTTTCTTGAAGTAATGGATGCCATGTGAAGCTCCCGTGTCAGGATGGAGATTTCCAAGCCATAAATGTAAGTAGCTGAGCGTCATAAATGTTTTCATTCAAAGTAAAGCTTTTAATCCCTCTGACTTGCTTTGAATGGCCAATACTTGATAACCTTTTGGTCTCAGTGGATTCTTATTGTTAGATCCACTAACGTTCATTAGTTATCTCCTACGAGCCATTGTATTGCAAGTCGAGGAGATGACCTATACCAATAAAAGAACAGTTATGAGGTTCAGCTACCCTTTTTGTAAGTTTTCAAGGACTAAAACTCAGTTGTTAAACTCATACCGGTTCGGGAAGTAAGCATCACCTTAGTTGCTTCCCCAACTCGAGGTGAAAAGTCCCAAAATCTCCATTTTTACACAGTGAGTTAAGCATGGCTATCCAAAGCTTTGAGAAACTTCTTTTTCCATCTTTTAACCTATTTTCATGTTAGTTTAGTTTACAACACCTTCATCTTTTTATGTTTTCATCTTAACCTAATTTTTATTAAGAAAAGTTCACTCCATCCTCCGAACTTCACCAGTTAAAGTAAAAACCCTTCCCAGTGTTCGATCCTAGAGTCATTATGCTATAGTAGCTTTGCTACTTTGGTGTAAGGACCTTAGGTATAAATTTTGTTGATACCCTTACATGCCAAGCTACCAAGAGTCGGGTTATCAAAGAGTAGCCAAGGAAGACACATTTAAGCACTCTGGGATCCAATTTGTTCCGCTTGGGTGCGTGAGCGTGGACAAACATAGTGGACCCAAAGACACAAAGTGGAAGATGTGCACCGAGTCTAGAATGGGGAAAAAAATCTTGGAATTTTTGGAGAGGTGTGACAAAAGATAGGACCCGACTAGGCATTGGTTAATAAGGTATGTGGCTGTCAAAATGGAGTCACCCCAAAATTGTGAGGGCATGTGAAAGGTAAACAGCAAGGCACGAGCAACTTCAAGAATATGTCTATTTTTCCGTTCTGCAATCCCATTTTGCTGAGGGGTGTCAACACAAGAACTTTGATGGATAATACCATTTTGTTGTAGATAAGTGCTCAAGGAGTGATTGAAATACTCAGTACCATTATCAATACGAAGAATTTGAAGTTTGGTGTGAAACTGAGTTTGTATCATATAGTGAAAGTTCATGAAGACTGATCGAACCTTAGTTTTATCAGTCGACAAATATACCCAACGCAGGCAAGTGTGATCATCAATAAAAGTAATAAACCATTGTTTATAGGTCCTATTAATGGTACGTGAGGGTCCCTATAGATCACTATGAATCAGAGTAAATGGTATGGATGATTTATACTTAGATTTAGGAAAATATGCACGATAGTGTTTGGCAAGTTCACACACTTCACACTGAAAATCCCATGAAGCTTTATTTGAACATACTGAAGGAAATAAATGTTATAAGTACTGAAAACTAGGATGACCCATCCTTTTGTGCCATAACAAAAGTTCACTTTTCCCAGGACTAGATGCAAAATTACAAACAGTAGGAGGACACTGTCCACTAACATTAGCTTCGTCGAAGTAATATAGCCCCTCACATTCCTTAGCACTGCCAATCGCCTTCCTCGATGATAGGTCTTGAAAGACACAATGAGATGGTAGGAATTTAGTTGAGCAATTAAACTATTTGGTTAACTGACTAATAGACATCAAATTGCATGATAAATTAGGAACATGTAAGACAGGGTTGAGAGTAATAGACTCAAAAATACGAATATTCCCTTTGCCAGCAACTGGGGAAAAAGTACCATCTGCAATTTTTACTTTTAAATTACTATCACAAGGAGAGTATGTAGAAAATAAATGATGAGCATCAGTCATATGATCAGATGCACCAGAGTAAAAAATCCAAGGAATAATATGAGACATGGTGCTAAGTGCTATCAAAAAGGTACCTTTGTGGGCTAAAGAACCAGAGGACAAAGTAGTAGAAGACTGACCAGAGGCTTGGAAATTATAAAGAAGCTCATATAATTTCGCAAGCTGGTCGGAATTAAACCCCACACTAGAAGCTGACTGATGATTTTTTGTGGGTGTTTTGTCCACCTAGGTTTCAATGGAGGCCTGATGACCATGGGATTTATTGGGATGTCTGGGCTTCCAATTCGCAGGCTTGCCATGTAAAGTCCAGCAAGTGTCTTTAGTGTGGCCCACTTTCTTACAATGCTCACAGTAAGTCCTCTTAGATTGTCTTAGGTCAAATCCAACGTGAAGCCCACAAGTTACAAGTGTTGAAGCCTAGGGCCCAGAAGTGATATGTTCCCGCAACATCACTTTCATTCTGCTCTCCTCACATCGCACCTCAAAGAAGACCTCTCTGATGGAGGGTAACGGCCGGCGATTGAGAACTCTGCTCCTAACGTCGTCAAGCTCGCAATTCAACCCTGCTAGAAACTTAAAGACTTTCTCGTTCTCCATCTTCTTCTTGAATCGCACTTTGTCACCCGTGCACTCCCATTCCTCTTCGCAGCTGAGAATGAGTTCTTGCCACAAACCCAGCATCTCAGTGTAGTATTATGTGACTACCCAATCTCCTTGTTTCATCTGCCAGAGCCGCGTCTTGAGTTTGAAGATTTGGGAAGCATTCTTGGCATCAGAGTATGTTTCCCGTATCGCATCCCACACATCCTTTGTCGTCGGGAGGAACATGTACATTTTGCCAATGGCTGGCTTCATGGAGTTGATCAAGCATGAGGTGATGAAGGAGTTTTCAGACCGCCATTTCTGGGATGTTGCTGCACCAGTCAGAGGTGGTCACTAAGTCTCGCCGGTAAGAAACCCGAGCTTTCCTTTTTCGTCAATAACAAGCTTGATTGCCTGTGCCCACTCTCTGTAATTCTTACCGTTCAATTTTTCAACGGTAAGATGGAATGGGGAGTTGTCGAATGCACCGGCCGAGCCCATGGAGGATATTATCTCCGACTCTCTTTCCTGGGTTGCCGATTGACTGGACTCGTGGTTATCTCCTTTTTGGGCAGCCATGGATTGATTAGGGTTTTAGAGCAATCCGAGTTCTGATACCATGAAGAAACTGAGAATAATACAATTGTATATTCAATCGTATATATTTTGCATAATTGGGTCCCTATTTAACATATACATAGAGAGCAAAATATGGAAATATAAAAATCAAACCAAACATTGAGCCTAAATATCATATCTAATTAGGGCCTCAATCTTCTACCACAATATCCTCCAAATCACCCCCCAAATCATACGGGATTTCCACAGTAATGCTATATTATCTTAATCGTATCGGATTTTATAGTCTACAAACTTAATCAAAAGCACATAAGGTTTTTCTAACTACTGCACACAAAGTATTTAGAAAATAAGGCAATGTGAAATTTTAGAAAATAAGTTTCTTGTCTCACCTTATTAGAAGTCATATCATCATCTGGTGCTAAATTTAGCATGGATGAGGTGATATCAGGATTTCCCTGAATGTATGCACCGATACAATAAATTTAAAAGTTTGCAATGAATTTTTTAAATAGGGCAAAAAACAAGGTACACTAAATTCATTTTTAGAAAACAGGGCAGTAGAATTTAACTACATAAGAGTAGAAACAGTCCCCTTTATTTGTTGTTAATGAAAATATAAATAAAAATGAACAGTCAATTTCTGTTAAACCCAAAAGCCTTAACAGAGAAGGCACCTACTTGGGGAACTTACAAAAAAACTCAAAACATTGTTTGTATAGTACCGAAGCAGCACCAACAACCATTTTGACAAATGGCTTGAGCTTGCTATTAATTCCTAAGGAGTGATTACAGATGCAACAAACTCATCATCATATTATTCTAAACTGTAGTATTATATTCATCTATAAGCCCTAAACCAAAAATATATATATATATATATATCTTAGAGATCTGCTCATGTTCAGAAGCACATTTCTAGCAAATGTATGTCTTATCCAAAATATTGAAATTCACTTAAGTCAACATTGGTTTTGCCTTTGATTATTATGAACACTGCATATTTAGCCTTGCAGTGTCTACCCGGAAGGGTGCAATTTTTTGCCCCTTAGGCAAAGGAGGCAATGCAGTAGCAGCTTAGTAAGGTAGGTCAATACACCAAGATGGGTGTCGAGCTAAAATAGCACAAACTACTAACACGGGAGTTGCCAACTTAAGGATATCACAACATCTATCCAGCTTGGTTTTCCATTTTAGTTAATGGAACTAAAAATGTTGGTGGTTACAGAATTTAACAATGGCTAAATCTTCTATTGAGATTATTTTCCTCCACTTGCCTCTTACCATAATTAAATGACAAATTCCTTTAATGTTGACGCATCTCGAAGGTCTGGTGAACATTCTTGCTTGCATAGTAACATGAAAGAGGACTGTAGTTTGAGGTTTTAGATTCATGGGATGGTGGCCATGGATTTCTTGATGAGTAAAAAATCACCACAGGGATCTTTATAGGCTAATTGCTTGGTGTGTGGCATTTTGAAGGACAGATTGAGATCGGTGATGACAACTTCCAAGGGTTCATGGGATTATGAGAAGTGGATGTTAAAAAGGATGTAGCACCAAATTCATGAATTACATTGTTTTTCTGGCTTATCATTTTAACCAACAGAATTAGCTCTCTTGTGCCATGAACTTAAGATGACTAAATGGAAGGTGGTTCTTTATTGTCCAATTTATAAAATGAGTGAGATTTATCATTCAAATGAGGGCATGATCTCAACCTCCATTACAATATATGGAATGATTTATCATTCAAATGAAAAAAATACCGGGACACATCATAAGTGCTTGAGTACGCATAATTAATTTTCTAAAAAAATGAAAAATCTAAAGAAATTATAATTAATCATGGAAACCATTCTCAAGACCACTTCTTTGAAGGGGAATACTGGAGACCTATAATCAAACACTTGAATTTTGGCTAAGTTAAGCTGCCCCATAAGCTAGTATGCATGTCGTCTGTTGTCTGCTTGAGTGACAAACCAAGCCTTCACATGATCTCTCATCAAACCTTGGTCCATCAGCTTGCATGTTGAATAGGCACTTGTGGGTGCAAAGCGTCATCCAATGCGGCCTTGGTACCACATCATCCAAGTCAAGATGCTGACACACAACCCTACCCCCCAATCCAATCCAAAGGAAAAGGGAAAAAAGAAAAAGTAGCAAGCTACTCCCATACACACCCCTCCTTTGCGCTTCTAGGAGCTCAGATCATAGACCATTGCTCCAATTAATTCGATACTCCTTTCCATAACCCTACCCCTCCAACCTAGAGAAAGGGAGGAAAGAAGCAGCCACTAACTGCTTCCATACCCTATTTAATACAAATCGTCCTGCATAAATTAAGCTTAGCCACAAATTTTTTATTGCCTAACAAGAGGAATGTGTAGCCATGGAAATAGAAAAAGAATTATACACGTGTGTACACATATAATACATGGGTGCACACAATAAACATAATGCATGTCAAGTGTAACTACAAAATGGAAGAAGAATATATTGATGTGTTAGCTAAACTTCTATTGTGGCATTTCATAAAAGCAAAATTTCCACCATTGCATTTCATAAAAAGAAAATTTTCCACTGTTGCAGTTCATAGAAGCAAAATTTTGATTGTTGCATTTCATAAAAAAAAAAAACACATTGCTTCTTCATGTTGTTACCTGGATCTGAGGGCCTTTTTCCTAGCAGGGGATTTTTTGCTATGACATGTTGTTGGATGGCAGAGAATTGGTTTCAACATTAAAAGATTTTGTTTCCATTGTCAACATCTTCAAAGATATTTTCCGGAGGTAATCAGACTAAATTAGAAGTAAAAATAAAAATATATCAATTCATCAAATTATTAATGACAAAGTAAGATAAGATAATATCAAGTTTTGCACTTTAATCTTTTACACTAAGGATAGATACAAAAAATGCTCATAGGTCTTGAGGAATGGTTGAGTAAATACTAGCATGATGGATATACCTGGCTTGTGGCAGTAGAATAAATCTTTTCCTCAAACCTTTCAACAATTTTCCTTAGCTCATGCAGTCCCTCTGGTTTAGAAATAGGAAGATGTCTCTTCAACGTGTCCATGCTAGACATAAAAAAAAACGTTAAATTGTAATGGGTTATTCTTATGCAATCATTGGGTCAAAAAAAAAATCTTAAATAGGAAATCATGTTAGTTGTGCACTAACCATGTCACATAAATTTTCAACCAGAAAACAATATTGCATGAAATAGGAATTTAGAGTAAATAGAAATTTTTTATTAAGGAAAGGAAAGGAACTAACATCCCATAATAAGAAGGGGTTTGAGGGTAAGACAACCAGAAAGCTGGTATATTTATAGGATTCCATGCTTACATCCCTTCCTTTGAATAAGTCAAACACAAAAGATTGTCTCTTGCAATTTACTGCACATTCTAATACCTTTTTTTTAGTTCATGTTTTTTAATTATCATATTTGAACTTCCTCATGTATTGATTTTTAATGTACCTAACATGCTCACAAAAACTTATTGTGTCTTGCTTGGCTTGAACTCCCAAATACAAGAATCAATGAAATTCAATTATATTTCCCTATGGAATGTCAGCTTACATTTCAATTAGACCAAGGATTACAACAAGTTCTTTGGTCACTATACTTATTTCTTGCCAATAGGAGAAACCGGTTTGGAGGTCAGAGGCCAAGAATATTTTTAGATCACCTATGTAGACTAGCCTAACCTAGACTAATATTGCTTTTGTTAGACTATGATATACAAAATATGGGTCCAATTCTTGATAACTTAAAACTTTGAGGAAAATTGATTACTTAACATAATCATATTTTAGGTTATTTAGAGGTCTCGAGTTGAAATCACTCCCCCATTTATTTATTTGTCTAATTATGTGTAATCACAAATGTATGATTTATCTACCACTACTATGATTTGGGAGGATTGAGATTTGTTTGCTACTACCATGATTTATGCCCACATGCATGCAATAGCAAATGTATGATTTGTCAATCATGGGTATAAGGCCACAAGTGCATGATAAAAATGTGTGACTTATCAGTCACTAATACTATAGTTTGTCTCTCACACCCAAGGTGGGTACAGGAACATGTTTGAGGGGGGGTGTGAACATGATATACATTGATCTATCACTATTGCAATTTGAGAGGATGATCACAAATGTATGATTTCTTTGTCAATATTGTCACTATTAGGCTCGTGTTTTTAGTGGAAGCATTTTCGAAAGTATCTTTAAGAAAATTACCAATCTAATGTTTCTTAAAAAAAATATTACAATAATGATTTTTCAAAATTTTTAAAGTATTTTTTAATTTTGTTAAACATCTATTTTTTAAAATAAAAAAAAAATATTTTTTAGGTTAAAAATAATTTCTAAAATTACTATCAAATGCACTATTATCGAGTCCTTTTTTTAAAAAAAAAAAAAACATTATTAAGTGTTAAAATCTATTACAATATATAAATTTTGAAACTAACTTGAAAATATTTTTTTTAAACGGTTTTTTTTTTTTTGTTATTTACAACAAAAATAGTTTTCAATTATTATTTTTTTTTTTAATTCTAACTTGAAAAACAAGTTTAACAAACTTTCGACAAATATAAATTTTCGAAAATTTGTTTTAAAAAGAAATTATTATTTTTAGAACAAATCTTAGGTGTTTTTAATTATTTTTTATATTAAATAATAATTTAAAATATAAATAATTTTTTGAAAACTTTAATATGGGACACAAATTGGTTTTTTTTTTTTTTTTCCTTCAATTTGTTTAAGTTAAAGTATTGTAATTGATATTTAAGCTAAAAATTTAATCACCATGTACCCAAAGATTGGGTTGTGCCAAATTTAGTTTTAACTTGAATCCGGCCCATTGGCTTGCCCAACTTGAATTTTGGGCCTCACCTCAAATAAAAGCGAAGCTCAAACCTGAACCCCTTAAAAATATCTGGACCAAGTTGGGCTAAGAATTAAATTCCTTATAATTGGCATCTAACCAAGGGAATGAAAGTATCCAATGGGCTTGCATTTTAGTTGGACCTCTTCAATCTTTTGTTTGTTGGAATGAAAGGACCCAATGGGCTTGTATTTTTAGTTGGGCCCTCCAATTATTTTTTTAACCTCATCCTAAACAGCCCAAGGACCCAAAAGAAAAAAAAAATGTTTTCTTTGAGAAGTATATTCCAACGCCTCCTAAATAAATTGTATATATTTTACTATAAACTTTTATAAATAGAAATTTCAATATTATAATAAATAAATATTATTGCCTTTTTTTTTCTTTTGAGAAAATCGTTTTTAATTAGTTAAAGGGAAATTTAACTAGAAAGTACCTAAGGTGCACTAAGGTTGGACCTAAGGTGCACTAAGGTTGTACCTAAGGTGCATTAAGGTTGTACCTAAGGTACATTAAGGAAGTACCATTACACCATTAAGGTAGGACTTAAGGTTCCAATTGACTAACCAATCACAACATAATAATGACATGCTTGTATCTGGAATGCAATTAAAGAAATTGTGTCTTGAGTAGAAAAGTTCTAACAACGTTCATCTTCAAACGATGTTATCCATCTTTAATGAATGCCAAAGCTAGGTCATATTAACAGAACTCTATGGGACATGGGCTTAAATAGAAGGAAGGGTTCTGCTCACCGTTTGTCCTCTCTACATTTTTCACTAAGAGTTGTGATGGAAAGGAAATGGAGATCCAATATAACTAACATGAGTCATCAAAACTTGTGTTCTTTACCATATATGTATGTGCTCACCACTTCCAATTAGCTAATTATAGGGCAAGGGAACAATCACCAATATTCTGCACACATTTACATAGTCTATAACTGAATAAATTCTTCCTTAACAAGTTATATACTTTTTGCTAAAATGGCATGCTCATGCATTACTAGCATCACCATCATACAACAATCTTAAATAACAACCCATCCATGTCAACAAATAAATGCAAAATAGATTTATATCTTCCCTTTCAATCAAATGATTCCACTACCATGCAAGTGGTAAATCACTTCCAAGCATTAATCATGGTCCCATATCTAATGCTGCAAAAGAAGAGGTCCAATATATTGATACAAACATATTGGCAAATTATCAGAACAAAACTAAACCAGGGTTACAATGAGATTTTTATAAGTAAAACAAGTCCAATATAGGATGCCTGAAACAAGGGTGCTAACCAAGTACTCACAAGTCACAAAGTTCACACTTTAGGGGGTGGGACAGGGTTTGGAACAAGGGGCTGCTCACCATAGCTCAACATCTACAAAAGAAGTTCATTCTCCTAGAAAGTTTTGTTTCACTCTCACCTCACATCATAGGATTAGAGAGTCGCTCTCCAGATAGGTGGCCTCCCTTTTTCCAAAAACCAGCCCTGCCACCTTAAGAAAAGCTCCACCTATGCCTAAACATCATCTACTGAACCACAAAAATCAAAAAACCAACAAAACCAAACACCACAGTTCAACAGAAAATGGTTCACTGTCTCATTGTCCTTTATGCACAAAGAAAATATAACATTTCCTTACCATCTGACCATTACAGAGAACCAACAATCTCCATCCCCTCCCCCTCTCCTCCTCCTCTTCGATGGATCTATAAATAGTACAACTTCTTCAGACACCACTTGAATAGAGCTACAGTGCATCAGACCTTCTTTCTAGGATAGCTACTTCATCTTTACTCCAACATGGTTAAGCGAAACAAACATCTAAAGAGGGCCTTTTTTTTTCAAAAGCCTCCATCTCCAAGTCCCCCGTCCCCACCAATCCATACCCTCAAATAAAACCTCTTTATACAAATCTATGTCCCAACCCCTTCTGCTTTCCAAGTTTCCACAAAACAAATCATATATCAAATAACATTCACAGCCTCATGTGTGATCATAGCCCAACCTTGGGGACATTTCTTCAAGTGCGTGTTGAGCCAGGCTGCAATGGCTTACATGCATGTAAAATATTACCAGGGATGGTGAAAATCTAGTTCATAAGCCTAATTTTAAGGAAACTCTAATTTCAAGCACTATATGGATTAGATAGCACCCTATCTCTCATAAATGTGGAATTTGGAATAAATCCTAAGTTCAAAACACACATGAAGCCAGGTGCCAGGCATGACAATACATATGTCTTGACATTACATTTCAAGGCTGAAAAAATCAACAACATTTTACACCAATTTTAGTTTGATTTCACACGTACACACATAGCCAACAATAAATTTAAATATTTTCTATCTTTGTGTGAGTGAAAAAAAAAATAACAAACAAAAAGACAAAAAAAAAACAAAACAAAACAAAACAAAAACAAGAAATCGAATGGGTAGCACGCATACAGCGGTTACAGTTACATACACACACAAAACCTTTCAATAATTAGAGGCGAATAAAAAGACATGTATGTATGGGAGCTGAGGTAGAAACAAAAACTGAATGGCACTTAAGACGGTTGTTACTTTTAGCTGAAGGGAGTTCATTTTTTATTTTTTATTTTCAAGAAACCGAATCAAATAAGCCATAAGAATCAATTCTTTTCTTTTCCATGATTTTCTCCGCAACCAAACACACAATTATCTTAACAAAAACATTAAAATAACACCAAACCTGAAAATTCTTGCCATTTAAAGCAAAATCTGGATGCAAAAATTAGTCAAACAAAAAAAATATTTCAAAATTATTAAATCCTTGTTTGGCTGAAAACATAGAGGAATGCATTATTATTTTTTTTTCAAAAAAACTAGACTCTGAACCAAAAACTTCCATTTCTTATATATTCCCCAGTTTTTCTCTGGAACCAAACCAGAAACCCAAAAAAATTCCCATTCTGATGGTTCCAAATCCGAGTATCCGAAAACAAGAAAATGAGATCCACCCAACAAAAACCCAGAAAAAAATGACGATAATTACAAAGAAGGAGACTAGGAGAGAGCCAGAGGTGATTACAGATGAGGGATCAAGATCTCAACTGGCAATGACGAGGAGCTGCATCATGAAATGTCAGCCGTGGATTACACCGGAAAGCATGGATCGTCCAACCAGAATTGCGTTTGAGCTTTCGGCTCTGCTTTTGCTTCCATTTTCTCCTCGGCAGGAGAGAGAAGAGAGCAACAAAGGACATTTACAATCTGATGTAAAATATGAACAATATTTTAAATAAAAAATTCATTTACTATTAATACTTGCAATTATGGGTTTGCCCTTTTTTATATAAATTTGGGGAGTTTTTAGAGAGTTAACTGGGGCAATAATGATCCACATCTTAAATTGGATTTTGGAATGGTTGTAGATAAATACATAAATCTTTTATTTTTTATTTTTTGGAGAGATGCTTGATGAACTTTGCACTAAAATAGATACTTAGAGAAGATGATTTTAACTTAAACCTCAAGTGCTATATATATATATATATATATTTTTAACACTTGATTACTTTTCATTTATCATTTTTTTCCATGTTCATTTTGCATTTCCCTTTAGAATCCCATAAAGAAATATAATCTATTTTTCATTAATAAGATAAGGCATTTCCCTTTAGAAATGGGTAAAGAAATCTAATTTATTTTTCATTAGTAGGATAAGATTAAATAAAAAAATACGGAAATAAACTCAATAACTCACACTTCAAATAGTTCAAGTGCAAAATTTGTTAAACAAAATTTCTAAGCCCAAAACAGAGGTGTTAAATACACCATTTAGAATTTCTATTATAAATAGGATATGTCATTGTCATAAAAAAAAAAAAAATCAATGTGCATCCCTCTTTATAATGGCCTGTGGTCCACCATATGAAATTACTTATTATTAGTAGAAAGAAAAGGCTTACCAAATTCATAAATAACAAATCTTTAGCTAGGGAGGGTTTAAGAATCCTAATGGACATTTTGGATATTGGATATCAACCTTCAAATTATTTCAAAAGATAATAATTTTCAGATCATAGAAAACTACCATATGCGCAACTTAGAAA
The DNA here is from genome assembly GCA_946000715.1 of Vitis cinerea var. helleri x Vitis riparia. Taxonomy (NCBI): domain Eukaryota; kingdom Viridiplantae; phylum Streptophyta; class Magnoliopsida; order Vitales; family Vitaceae; genus Vitis; species Vitis cinerea var. helleri x Vitis riparia. The sequence continues at coordinate 13,238,982 of OX253993.1, forward strand.
GGGCTCCAAACACCAATATATTAGGTTGACATCATAGAAAACAATGAACCACAAATGTTTAGACCAGCTCAACAATGATATGGATTGTTTTCTCCTTGCTATATTTGTACATACATGTGCCCCAAACCTGCCTTAGGACAAGCATTGTTCAGCATTTTGTGTTTCTAGGTACAATAGACAATTAGATAAGCAAACTTCAAATAAAGTTTTAATAACAATGAATGGGGAGATAGCTTGCTAACAAATTTCAATAAGGCACAAGGAACAGATCAAGCAACTACAAAAAATCATAGAGAATATGGAATCAAGCAAAGGATTAATGCTTCTACCTTCAATAATATCGGCTTCTTGACATTCTTTTGCACTGGTCTTGGCTACCATAAAACTTTCCAAGCTACCAACTTTCTGTTTATGTACTTAGGCATTTATTGCAGTAACCTCTTGTTCCATGTGGAATTCATTAAGCTTCCTCTAAAACTCCTACATGCAAGACTTCAACTCCAATTTTGTGAACCTCCGACTCTGGTTTTAGTTAGTGCGAAAAAACACACATTGTTAAAGATTTATTGCCAATGTGGTAAAGCAAGAACAAAAAATTAATACCTTGCCAATCATGTTTTGGAAATAGTCTATCACAGAATCTTCAGATAGGGCATGCTCATATGTTTCTTGATTGACTCCATGAGCATTTTAATACCCTTTTGGGTGAATGCTAGATGAGACAAGCAATATGAAATATATTTTCCCATTGTCTAGCATCTACAACCGAAGACAAGTCTCGATAGTAGCCAAAAACCACGTCACAAAGTACATACAAGTTGGTTTGAAACTTTTTCATCAAACAAAGTGACATCGCCTTGAAAATATTACAGGACAAACGAAGAAATAAAGCTATTTGAGAAATCAAAATGAAAAGCACCTTAAGATATCCCACATGTTGTTGCAGCAACAACTAGTACCAGAATGACTAGGTAGAATACAGTGACAATCTCCTTGTTCTTTAAAAACGTGCTAATGCAGCAAGAAGTATACCCTTATGGGAGATCAAATCAAAGGAAGTGTATAAAATCAAATGGTAGAGATTTACAGTATCTTGCTTAAACAATGAATGCAGTTTTCGACTGGCTAGAAAGCAAACTGAGAATGATTTTTTTGACAAGAAGAATTACAGCAAAAACCTTTTGGATATAGCCAATAATATTGCATCTATGTGTGCATGAATGTCCAAGACACCAATGCACAAAATAATATATGTACCTAAGTAGAATTAAAAAAAAAATGAAATTCGAATTTGAAATATCACTATGGCAAAAAAATAATAATAATATTTTCACCTTTGTAAAGGACAATGAAAAATTACATCTAACCTAAAATTCTCAATGAAGTATGTTTCCAATACAAGTATATTAGGAAATAAAACCAGTTCAAACATACACAATGTTAAAAGAAATGTGAGCCCTCACATTATATCTTATAATGAATACGTGTAAAAACTTGACATGATAAAAAGATGCATATTAGAACATGATAGAATGAAAATAGAATTGAAATAATAGCATAAAGAACACCTAAGACTCCACCTAAGCCTACTGGAAACCTATTTTCCAAAGATATCTGGAAGAAAATTACTCAGAATATTCATTTAACATTAGAATACAATTTAATTTCTACAAAGCTTTGATTAGAAAGGTGTATAGCAGCCAATCAAGTTCTTCTCAGTAGAAGCACCGGAAATAGCTTCCTTCGGACACATGACTCCATATACATCAATTGGTTGAAGGTCACTCAACTTCTTCTACTGCTCTAAGGCTGCTTGAAAAAAAGCTATATGAAGTTGTGGCCCAAAGGAGTTATGCTGTAACAACATGAAAAATAAATTCAATGCAGATTTTCTTACCATTGCATTCTTATCCTCCAACCTCCCTGCTGCAACTACAACAACCTCATTTTGCATGCAAATTAAAACAGAATGTTGTCAAAATAGTTCCTCAAAACTTGAAGAACCTTACTTCTAGTATAATAAGCTGAAACATCTCGACATCGCTCTAGCAATATTTCCAAAATGGCTTGCTTGGTTTGAAGCTGAATAGATTTTGAACTCACTTTACCCTCAAACATCCTTAAAGACCTACACAATCAACTTTTCCAATACACCAACAAGAGCATTCCTTATCTTCTAAGATTCTCCTAAGAAGTTTGTGATCAAGATACCAATGTTGGTTGCAATCAACTATGGAAGCCAGTCAATGAACTACACAAGAAAGCATCCAATACATTCGACACTAATAGTATCCTTCACGTAGTCTTTTGGGTTGGTCCTTCGAATCAGCCATTGAGGTGTGGTAACAGAGTCATACTTCTGCATCAAGTGTAAATTGATGCACATGACTGTGCTATGTAGTGGAATTTGGTGGCACATGTCCCAATTATATGACATAGAACATCTTTTGTCCCTGAATTTTCAAATAGTACTGCATTCTCAAACTTAGAGAACGCATTCCTACAAAATCCAATTAACAAATATAAACATGAAAAATCAAATTAAAAAATATCAAACTAATTATACAATATACTTTACAATGAAAGATAAGTAATTTTCAACTGGGTCTCATGACCCAAAGAGCATCAAAAGGATTGATCTCTAGTGAATTAGCTATTATGCTGAGTAGTTGAACCCTTTGTGGATCCCAATTCCATGAGTGTATAAGCTATTTCTTCCAACAACTCAGTATTGCTTAAATCTATAATGAGAACACTTCACTAAATTAGAAGCAACGACCAACAAGACACACTCAAACACATAAAAAGGAAGAGTACCTTGGAGTTGTTATTGACACCAATATTAGACACCCAAACGAGGACAATGTTGAGGGGGGAAAAAGAATAGATTTTTATTGAATTCTGATGACTTCACCATATAGATGTTTATAAACACAAAGATTTGAAAAATAATTCAATACCTCTGAAATTCAAGAAAAGATTTGCACATAAGATGGCCATAACTTCAACTATCATTGATGTTCAACGCTTCAACTTATCATACAGTAGAACATTTCAATAATTGTGTGCTTAGATGTCAATTGGAATTAAATTTCATTACTAACTTTCAGAAGCATTGACAAATACAGATCTACCAGCATCAATCCACAAATGTCTAAACTAACTCAACGACGATATGGATTATTTTGGTCTTGTTATATCTCTACATGCTTGTGCCTCAAATGTGTCAGAACCAACACTGTTCAACAATTCATGTTTCTAGGTGGTTCCTTTCGCATATAAAAGTTGACAATCAGATATGCAAGCTTCAAATAAAGTTCTAATAAAAAGCTAAGAGAAGATAGCTTGCTAAAAATTTTCAAGAAGACACAAGGAACAGATCAAGCAACTATAGAATCAAAGTGCATATCAAATCAAGCAAAGCAAAGGACTAATGCACATACCTTCAACAATATCAGTTTTTGAAAATTCTTCTGCACTGCTCTTAGCTACCATAAAACATTCCAAACTACCAACTTTCTGTTGATGCATGTGGGCATTTCTTGCAGCAACCTCTTCTTCCATTTGTTCCATATGGAATTTGTCAAGCTTCTCAAACTCCTCAATGTGAGACTTGAGTTCCAGTTGCAAACTCCTTACTCTGGTTTTCGTTAGTGTGAAAAAAATACACCAATTATTAAAAAAATAAACTGCAAATGAGGTAATGCAAGAACTTAATACCTTGTTAGGTTATTAATGAAGTATGTCTCCAATATGGGTAAATAAGAGACTAGTCCAAGCATAGGCTATGTTCAACAAAAATGCAAGGTGCCATGACATTATATTTTATAATGAAGTCATGCATTAAAACCTGACATGATAATAAGTTGCCATATTAGCACATGATAGATGAAAATAGAATTAAAACAATAGTATAAACAATACATGTGACTCCACCAAACCTGTTGTAAACCTTTTCAACCACAACTTCCATATTTCTCCATAGGCGTTGAATGAGTAGCATAAATAGCAGCAATAACATTATTAGCAGCAGCATACCATTATGTTTCCTGGCAACCAAAACTATCAATTAAGATTTCTATTTGGATACATGACACCATATGCATCAATTGGTTAATAGCAACATGGAACATAATGAAAAAATATCTACTAAGTTTTGTTACAAGAACAGTTGAAAGGATGCATGATACCACTTTCAATGTAATTTTGCAACTAAGAGACATTTTCCTCAAGTCAACAATTAAGGTTTCAGTAGTCGGATGAATTGCATAAATAAAATCAATAACATTATCAGTAATGACATACCATAAGTTATCTGGCAGCCAAAAACCAGTGATTAAGCTTTTCAGAATGCCAAATATTAGGGTCTCATTATTAGACAATAGTTTTTTCTTTCACTCTTTAGAAAACTTGTAAGAGTAATGCATCCGATTCAAGCATGCAGTTCAATCAACCTTGGAGTTGTTGAAACCAATATTAGACCCCAGAATGAGGACAATATTGAGAAGCAAAAAAGTATAGGTTTTAAAAGCAATCCAATGTGAGGCTACCCAATCAAGGATCAGTACACTATCAACAGATTGTAAGTAACTCGAGATGGAGAATCCACCTTTGGAAGAATGCTGAGATTGGGCCTAGGACTCTCCCTAAGATTTAATTTACAAGATAGTGTGAGACTAGAGAAACCTTTAATTAAGGAACATACATGATCAAACACGTCTTACTCTTGGAGACAGAAAAGCTCTTTCCAAGAGAGATCAAATAATACATCTATTTGCATAAGAAGAAAAAAAAGATTAAAATCCTAAAAAAAAAATGGTTAAAATATACAAAATAACTAATGTCAATATCTTTACTTAGAAAAATGACTAATGAGAATAAAATAGATATTTGAATCTAACTTGGAAAGTGAAAACTTAACTCAACTACACAGAACAGTTGAATTTGATGCACAAGAGAGAGTTTGTTCACCAGGTATCAAATAAAAATTATTAAAAAAATAATATAAAAAAACAATGGATTACTCAAATGTTCAATTGATTGTTAATTTTAATTTTTTATTTTTGCTTTTCTTCCCATTTCTCATAGTTGAGAATATTTGAGGGTTTTATCAATTGTTGATGGGAAAAAACACCATTGATAAGAAAACTGAATATAAATCATGAACCAAAAGATTTACCCCACTTGTTTAGATGCCATGAATATTTAGGATAATAAAAGAAAACAAACTTTTCTTGATATATATGGTAACAAACACATTCTCCATGGCTTCATAAGTGGACTAGTCCTGAGAAAATACAGGACAACCTGTGTTGGCTAAAATCAACTTTGCAAATCTATCAACGAGCTCCACAAGAAAGCAACGTCTGATATTTATAGCCCCAACTTTGTCCTTCCAACCTCTACGATAGGAGAACCAACCAAACTACCAACAACACATGATTGCACCATATAGTGGTATTTGGTAGCACATGTCCCCATTAAATCATAGAGAGCATCTTTTGTCTTTGAATCTTTTAACAGTATCGTGTTCTTAACCATAGTGTACAAGAGATGTAAATTAAACCTACAAAGATAAACATGCAAAATAAAATTAAAATAAATCCAACTAATTATCCAACTTGATTTACAACGAAAAATAAGTAATTTCCATCTGGTCTCATGGAGTTGAGTATCTAACCCCTCTGTTGTTTCCAATTCCAAGAGTGTATAGGTTGTTTCTTCCTACAACTAGTACTACCTAAATCCATGACAAGAACACTTTCATAAATTAGTAGCAACTTCCCAATAAGACACACATGCACATACTTATCAAAAATAAATAAATAAATAAAACACATGCACATAAAATGGAAGAGTACCTTGGGATTGTTGTTGGGAAAAAAAAAAAGGTAAAGATTTTAAAAGCATTCCGATGCAAGGCCACCTGATCAAGAATTAGTACATCATCAACATAATCGTGAGAAACTCAAAAAAGAAATTCAGATTTGGAAGAACACTGAGATTGGACCAAAGACTATACAACATCTACTTTACATTTTACAAGAAAAGGAAAGACTAGAGAAGCCTTTGATTATGGAATACACATCAAATGCATCTTGCTCTTCAACATAGAAAAACACTGCATCAAAGATATTAAATGATACTCATACAAGTTTGAGTAAGAAGAAAAACATATTAGAACCACAAAATATGGATAATATGTACAGAAAATGTGACGACCCGCCCTTGCAAGCACCATCCACGCAAGACAATGTCTCTTCCCTAGTCTAAAGACTGAGATGTAGATACTATCCTACAAAAGAAAATTAACTTGTGACAAGATATACTGTGTCAAAGCAATACAAGGATGCATATTAAAGGAACTATAAATTCATTACCCCTCCGAGATAAGCAGTTTTGCATACATAAAAGCTTGTCTTAAGGGATCGAAAACTTGTACATACCTAAGAAAATGGCTACATGCCAGTAGTCTATCCAAAAAGAAGCAAAAGGAAAAGGCAACAACATTTATATGCCTTGTTGACCATCCTCCAGAACTTGCTTGGTATTTGGTTCTACTAGGTCCTCATCTAAAAAATTTAAGGAACTACAAAGTGAGTATAACTCAATGAATGACCATATAATATAGGTTGTAGGATGGTCAGTCCAAAGTAGAAAGAGGAGTTTTATCATGTAGGTAACACTCAACGTAGATAATATATGGTATAACAATCAAGTAGACATGCAACATTGGACGACCCGATGTATAATCAATCAAACACATGCATAATCCATGGCTACAATGTCACTCCAACTCTCGGCACATATGCAACATAACTGCTACAATGTCCTTTCCTCCATCAGCATGTATCACATATGCAACCACAGGTGACATATGTCTCAAATATCATGGTGACTTATAGACACAGTATCCCTACATCTCTCGACACACTTCTCATACAAACTACTCTAGTACCCCTTTATCTCTCAGCATAAAAGATTACTAGGTTAATTGGCTACAGTGTGCCCCTCCATTTCTGCGACACGATATAGGTCTAAGGTAAATTACAATCGCATCCATAGTAATAATGTAAAATACCATAATGACAACACCGGTGATTTTTAGTGAATGGTACGTTAATATGAAATATATTCCCTCATCTAACATCTACAAAAGAATAGCATATATGCATATATAAATATCCAACACTCCAATTCACAAAATAACATATGTTCCCAAGAAGCATAATAAAATTTTAAAATTCAAGGGAAATTTAAATTTCAAAAATAGTGGCAAAAAAAAAAAAAAAAAAAACTATTTTCACCTTATAAATGAATTTTGTTGAATTTTAAGAAAAAATCTAGTCTAAACTTCCAAAATCAATGCCAATGTCAGGCTGAAAGCTTTTAGCTCAATACCTCCATCATGAGGGATGAGATTACTTACCACACATTCAAATGTCAAGGTTTGTAAATTCCATGTGGAGTTTAAACAGAATCTTCAAGTAATGTGAGGAACATAGACAAAGCTATGAGAAGTGAAGAGGGAGAGCCACACCTCTTGCATCAAACCAAAATTTCTACAAAGCATCGACAAAAAAGGTGCACAGTGGCCAATCAAGCTCTTCTCCGCAGAAACACCATAAACAATTTCAATCTCTGCCCTTTAGGAAACAATATCAATTATTGCATCTTAAGAAACAACAAGACCAAACTCAGCATAAAAACCATTCTCCTACAAAGCACCATCAAAGAAAGTGGAATCAGTCAGAACAAGTAAAAAACCACAGATCTTATATTTAATTATAATAAGCCTCACATGTGTAACCTATGTAATAAATATCTAAATGTTGATCTAACTAGACAATGTGATTTTCTCAGTCATCTATTGTAAGAATTTTCATAGTTTTTCGATTAGATGATATGGAATAATCTGATAACAATACTTGAGGACAATAGATGATACCATTCTCTTGCAAGACACCATCAAAGGGAACGAGATCAGTCAAAAGAGGTTCTAGTCAAGAAAAATTGAAATGATTAAATGCTTTCATACTCAATAATTCCAACCTTGATATCATACTCAATTTTCTCAATGTATTAAAGAAATAAAAAAAATTCCAACCTTGTATCTCAATTTTTCTAAACACTTGTTCCAATGCATGAAATGATTTTAATTCAATGCCTACATCATGAAGAATGAGATTATTTACCACACTTTTAAATGCCAAGTTTCACAAATTCCATGCGACATTTAAATAGAATCTTCAAAGAGTGTGAGGAACAAAGACAAGCTGTGAGAAGTGAGAGTTGAAACAACATTAGCTTGATCTATAATAGAAGTGTGTCTGGAAACTTTCAATCTAGACATAGTAACGTCCAGCCTTGATCTACTAGTTTGTAGATAAGGATCAAACTATAGTTTGGTATTAGTTTCTAGAAAGAAGTAGAGAAAATCAACAGCATCAACTTGATAAAGTTTACGTATAACTTAATATGCGTATACCTACTGTCTCTCTTTGATCAATAAAATAATCACACCCCACCATATTAAGGATATATAAAATGAACATAGGAAGCTCATACAATGGAAACAACCCTCTTACAAAATAATTAAATCAGATCAATTCCTATCTTACATGCAAAAACTAAAAAACATAAAATTTATGTAAAAAGTAAACTCCAAGCTCTATAATTTTTCTGCACAACACACAAAAGTTGCCCCCAAAATTAGTTTCAACTGCTCCAACATTTCCCTTTTTGGAAACAAAAATGTTTCTAGCAAAACCATTTTCATTTATAATACCCAACAAGCTATAAATATGAAATAACTTGAAAATAATGTCTGATGCTAGGTTTTGATTTGTCTTCTTCCAAGTGCATGTGCTCAAAATCCTTTTAATCAAATATTTCATTTTGGTAATATATATCCCAAAAAACCTATTTACTGGAAGAGAAAGGTTTCTTGATTCAATTAGTTGCTGCACATAATACATCTTTTGGTGCAGAGTTTATGCTTCTTGCCTCTGATTGTCCAAGAAATTTTTCCTCCAACGTTTGAGTGTCTGGTGATAATGTATTCTTATGTTTTCCAGATGCTCCACACTGCATTTACACAACTCTCTTAGATTAATTTTTTCAGAAAGTGGAAGAAAGATGATTAATTCTAAATCATTGTATTAGCTTTTACTAGTGTCTTGATGCAACAGTATGGTTATTGTTACTCTACTGAATGAAGGCAAACATCCACCAAGGAAAATGAATTCCTTTATAAAATTTGAGTTTCTTCTATACTCATCGTGCCTTTCAACTGGGATTGATATGAATTAAGGAAAAAAGAAAAATCAAACACCCTTGGTTGTTGGAAAAAAATATTAATCTTTATAAGAAGAAAGACATTTTTATTTTGATCAACAATATGATTAAATCCCACCCTTCCATATGCTCTACATCCATTCTATTAGAATGTGGTATTTGCAGAATAATTCCTTTGCCTTTCCCAGCAAAGAAAATCAACTAGAGAAGACAGAATCATAGATTCGGCTGTAGTGCATCAACTGAATGCGGCTTATGACAACCCAAAAGATTGGTTTTGAATCCATGGATACAGGTCCTTTTAATACCTTTGCAGCACCAGTGCTGCTGGGAATAATGTTGAAGGAGGCAGCTTTGCCACCTCTCCAATCCTAATGGTTTTCTAAATCCATGGTAGTTGTGGTAGGTGTTTAGCTGGAACCAGAAAGATTCAATGATAGAACCAATGTTTTCAGAACCGGACCGGTCATTGAACCGGAAAAGTTACCTGTTCACGGTTCACCGGTCGAACCGGTGGTCGAACCGCAGTCGAACCGGTGACGTCATAAATATGTAATTTATATATTATTAAAATTAAAAATAATTATAAAAATTTTAAAATATATATGAATATATCAAATTAATATTTTAAATTTTATTAAATGAAATGTGTATAATATTTAAATGTGAATATATTAAAAATGAAAATTTTAACTAATTTTATAATTTTTAAAAATATTATATTATTTTTATTTAATATTATAAAAAATTTTAAAATCCAATATATATTATTTTGTTTGGGCAAATCAAATATCAAATAGCTTGTAGCCGAGTGGTGTCAAGTTTTCTGCCAAACGTGAGGTCCCAGCTTCAAATCCTCTTGGCTGAAGTTGTTAGCTTTTTTTCATTAATACTAGTTTGCAATCCCACATCGAAAGTTGAGAGAAATAAGGGTGCAAATGATGCCTATAAAAGGTATCCTTGTTGAAAGCAACAGCATCCGCCCAGTTTGTGGGCTGGCTTAAAGATTCAGCTTGCTTCAAATAATTGAGTGGGTGTGGGCTTTGCCACTAAGCTAGGCCCAATATGGTTCTTTGCCATGGCCCAGTATGGTATTTAGTTGAGTTTTTATATGATGGGGTCTTATGTTTGCAAAATGATGGGCCAATTTGAACCGCTCGGTTCATTTAGAACCGTCCGGTTCCACCGGTCCAACCGCTGGTTTAGGCGGTTCGTGACCGGTTCAATGTCTAAACGGTTTAATAAGGTAAACCGGACCGGATTGGTGAGCGGTCAACGGTTGAACCGGTTGGACCGGCCGGTCCGGTCCGGTTTTTAAAACATTGGATAGAACCATCACTACATTTTTATTTTTTTATTTTTTTTGTGTAGCTAATCAAAAGGGAAAGCAGAAACTTTATTGGCATGCAGAGTAACATGATAGAGCCAATTAGAGAAGCTCTCATTTTTTATTGGACTGAGGAAGTGTTAGAATCCAGGTTTATTGTCCTGATTTTTTTCCAGGAGACTTAGGTAAAGCATGCTTCAAGTATGAAGACAGGTGGGCAACTATCTCAACAAGATCATGGACAAAATGACCTTTAGCCTTGTTCTCAAACAGAGAAAGGAAAAAAAAACAGAACTCAGTTTACTGAATTGCTCCAAGATAGACAGGAGGCATGTGTGTCTTAAGGAAATAGCATGGAAGGTTTCTGAAAGCTCATGCATTCTTGAAACATTTTCTAGTGATATATCCTTTAAAATAAAAATAAAAGAGTCACCAGGTGTCCACAATCTGATTCAAAGCAGTAAAGGAATTCATATCCAAAAAATCGAGCTCCTTAACTCACATGGGCAATGGTACACTCATAGGGACGCTTTATCCTTGCAAGAGATACTGATCAGTAGCTATGAGGAGATCTTGTGCAATATCCAATATAATTTCTACAAATCCAATGTATATAAATCTGTACAAAAATAAAATGTCAGTAAATAAGAAAAACTCAAGTCAATTTGGAGATGCAGCAGTGATGCAGACAAGATTTAATATCTATCTGAGTTGTCCAAGGCCTGATTTGGTTCTTGGTGTTAAACCTCATTCAGATAGATCAGGAATCATTGTCCTTTTGCAAGACAAAGCTAGAAATAGAAGGTCTTCAAGTTTTCAAAGATGATAAATTGTTTAGGCTGTTGACTAGATAGAATTTAAAAGGAGAATAAGGGAATCAAGGTGTAATTTTTTCTTCTCCCTAATATAATAAGACATCAGTAGACAATGATAAACAAGTTAAAATCTTATTTATTCAAAGCAAGTCTTCAACGAGCATATTGTTTCAAAAGAAAAGGAAAAAATTTAATGACATTAATCAGAAATCTTCCAGAGTCAAAAGCCCCCAAATGATGTGACAAATCATATTCAAGTGTATTGATATTTTACCCACCTCACCAACATTGCTCATGGCAAAGAAAAGTGTCCCTGCAACAAGGAGTGTATCACCAATTAGAGGTTTCAAACCTTTTGAGACAAATACAAGCTTGTGTGATAGTTGAAATTGTACTAATAAATAATAATGTCAAATTTTCAGTAATAAATTAAAAAATACCTCAATGACAAAACAAAGCTCTAGTTCTAAAATTTTCAGGTGGATTAAGTCATACTCCATTTTGCTGAATTTCATGATAGTTATGCACTAATTCTTGGAAGATAAAGGTTTTTGGCACCATAAAAATATGCCGCACATAATAGTCTATGCATGCTTTAGACCTTTAAGTTCAAAAGTGAGAAGAGATCATGGTGATACTGTTTCTGTCCAAAGCCTAGATTCAGAAACTTCCATTTTCAAGGTTATCTTTCACTAAAAGTTGCTACTTATCTGTTTCTATTCATTTATTCATGAAAAAAAATCATTATAATAATTGAATTGATGAATGGTAGGATGAGACGGGAGAGGATTTTTACATTTAGCTTTGATAGGGTTTTCTATCATGGATTTGAGCAAGTTGATGTCTATGAATTTCTAGCCCAGCCTTTTTTTTTTTTTTTTTTTGATAGGTAAGAAAAGTTCATAGTAAATCAAAATACCAAAGAACGCGTTGAAACTTCAAAAATTCAAAACCTAGAACTTTCTTATTACAGGTAGTTTTATTTGACTTAAAAGAGATAACAAAACTATCTGTTTTTTTAATTACAATTTCTACACAACTAAACAGCACATTAACAAACGAATGGACTAAAAAAAACCAGATCTACAATAACCATGAAAGAATCATCATCAAAAACTAATTCCCCAAAACAAAGAATCAGACCCATGGAGAGAATAAATTAAAAATTAAAAACCAAAAAAGAACAAATCATAAAATTAAAAAAAAAAACAAAAAAACAAAAGGACTCGGACTAAATTTTCTAAGAACCCTATTATTATTCTTGGTTTAAACCAAAACCTACGAATTTCGTCACAATTATCAAGAACCCGGATTCATAACTCACCTGTAGGGGGGCAAAAGTCTACCGATCCCAGCGAGCAAACTCCCAAGAACCTGATGCGAGTCCCTCTATCTTGCAGCAAACCTAAAGACTCCGACCTCTCGTGCTTCTTCCATGGAGAGAATAAATTCAAAATTAAAAACCAAAAAGGAACAAATCATAAAAAACAAAAGGGTCGGAGACCAAATTTTCCAAGAATCCTATTATTTTTCTTGGATTAAACCAAAACTGACATCATCAAGAACTCAGTGGGGTTCAACTCACCTGTAGGGCAACGCAAGTTTGCCGATCCCAGCGAGCAAACTCCCAAGAACCCTGATGCGAGTCCTCTATCTTGCAGCAAACTTAAAGACTCCGACCTCTCGTGCTTCATCTCCTTGAAGAAGTCCTTCCGATCCCAAGGCAGTGGTTTTGACGGCATGAAAACCCAATCAATCGCATGGGCAGCCCCGCCCCTAGCTTAATCAGCCAACCACACAACCCTGACCCAAATCTAAGGTTTCCAAAACCCCACAACCACAAAACCACTATGCACAAAGCTGATTCCCCGAGCTTCCACACTGAGATCGAACCAAATCACACTGTGCCCTAGCCTCTTGGCCAATAAAACTCAAAAGTCCTCCGCCTTTCACTTCCCCTTCTTTCAAGCCTATGGCTTCCGCCGTGCCCTAGATTCCACTTCGGGGAGACGCCACCATAGATGAGACACAAAAGCCTCGTCTTCCTACCTCCAGTTTCTTTCACTTTCTACGCTACTAGGGGAAAAAAATTGTTTGGAACGAGAAGGTGAGATCATGATGACAATAGGATACATAAAAGAGAAGAGGAGAAGAAAAGAGGTGAAAGAGAGGAAGCCTGAAGACTAATAAAGAATGAGAGTATGGTATATCTATATCTCATCAGCTTCATTTAACCAGAATTTATATAATATTTTCATGTCCCAATAATTGATTTCATTTGTCCTGGTTTATTTAGCCATGTTTTTTTAAACTTGGACCCATGGTAATTTTTAAAATTTGTTTTTAACGATCGTTTCTAAATTAGAGAGAAAAAAGCCATGACTTAATTTTTTTAAAATAAAAGTATTTGATAAGATGTTTTAAAAAATAGTTTTTTTTAACAAAAAAAACTCATTTATAAATTTAATTTATAATAATATAAAATCAAATTCAAGTTAAGTCATGTTAACAAAATAAAAATTAAATCTACAATTATCTATAAATTAAAGACTAACAATTTTTTTATTCTAGTGATATAAAAATTACTAAAAGATAAAAATAATTTTAATATTCACCATGATTTCTCATGTTTGTTTTTAGAAACCGTTTTTAAGTTAAAAAAAACAATATATATATATATATATATATATATATATATATATATATATTATAAAAATAAGGGTATTTGGCAAGCTATTTTTATAAAAGGATTTTAAAAATTAAAAAAAAAAACAAAAAGACTTGCTTGGATAAATAGTCTAAAAAAAAAAATTGTTTTCATTTTGTAAAAATAAATTAAATTCAATTTATATAATATTAATTAATTAAATTTAGTTGAAGTCTTATTGAAAATGAAAATAATTTTGTAATTATAAATAAATTAAAAAATAGATTGTTTTTAGTAAAATATAAATACTAATATTATAATAAAACCATAAATTATGTTTTTAGTAGAAAATACACTATTTTATTATATATTAGAAACATAAGGATATTAACATCTTTGTATTTTATTTTTTTATTTTTTTTGTTAAAATGAATAATACTAATTCTCAATAGTATTTTATTTAAAATGATAATGAATAAAGTTTTACTTTTTTAACATATAAATGAGCAAGTTTTTTATTACATATGCACACATTTAGTATTCAATTTTGAACATGATATTCTACAATGTTTTGATTTAATCTACAATTAATTGGACAAATTTTTTTATTACAAATTATTCTTCAAAATTAAATGATTTATTAAATGATTAAAATTATTAATCATGTCTTACTTAATTTATAATCTATTTACCTAGTGAGAAAATTTTCAAAAGAATAGTTGTGCATATAGGATAAATAGTAAAGTTATGACTTATGATATGTATGTTTTTTTTTTCAATGATTAGATTTATTTTTGAGTTGCAAATTATTTCAAAAAAAAATTTAACTCATTAATAAATTCAATAAAAAGTACCACTTGATTTGAAGTTCATTTTTCTAGTGAAAAAATTTATAAAACAATAATTATGTGTATAAAATAAATAATAGAGTCATTATAAACCAATTTTTATTCATAAATTTATGGTTTTAATAAGTTTATTGTTTGAGTTTTAAATTATTTTAAAAAATTATTAGAGTTGTTAATGAATTCAATATATGAAGTCTTATTTAATTTGAATTTCATTTGTCTACTGAAAAAAAAATTAATAATTTTATATAAAAGAGAAACAATAAAGTTGTTTTAAATCATTTTTTATTTATAAATTTCTGGTATTAATGAGTTTATTATATAAGTTTTAAATTATTTTCAAAAATTAATAGACTTGTTAACAAATCTAACGTATCAAGTCTTATTTAATTTGAAGTTAATTTGTCTAACAAAAAATAATCGAAAAATAATGATTCTATGTAGAAGAAATAATAGAATGTGTGTTTTTCTATTATTTTTAAAAATCGATAAAAACAACTTTTACTTGTTATTTAAAAGTTATTCTCTATTTCACTTTGATTTTAAAAATTAGAAACAGAGAACAATAATTAAACGGTATAATGAATTTTTAAAAACTATTTTATGTTTCTAAAAAACAGAAAGTTGTTTTTAAAAACTCCACTAAACGGGCTCTAATTTTTAAAAAATGTTTTTAAACTAAAGAACAAGAAAGAGTTTTATGATGTTTTATTAAAACCTAACTCATACTTTTAAAATAAAATTTGGTCTATAGCTTATTAATATTATTGAGCTCCTTCTTAATATTAATTAAATTGGTTTTTAAGTTTTAAATTATTTTTTAAAATTAATAAATTTTATGTATCAAGTATAATTTGATTTGAAATTTATTTGTGTAATGAAAAGTTTTAAAGAAATTAAAAAAATTAGAAAAATACGTGTAATTTAAAGGAAAATCATATTTTAAAAATTTTTCTATGAGTTTTATATCGTGAAAAGAGAAAAGGAATGGGATCATATTCAATTTTATTTATTTTTATTATTTTTCTAAAATTTTATGTGTTTTACTACTGTTTTTAAAAACTGGTGAAAACAATTTCTACTTGTTTTCTAAAAACTATTTTTTATTTCACTTTGTTTTTAAAAATCGTATCCTAAGAAAGACAATCAAACAATGTTCGGAATTTTTAAAAACGGTTTTTTGTTTTTTTGATAAAGATTGTATGATATGTAATAAGACAAACATTGATATAGACTAAAAAACATTAGAAGATAGTTTCACTATACACAAGATACTATAGATCCAAAGGTATAGAGACACAACATTCCTATTACTTCCAATACATAAGCACTTCATCATAGCGGGAGGTTTATACTCCATATATTATGATGAAGCAATGAGTGTGTTGGTGCTCATAACTCGACAAGGAACTATGAATGATAGTTAGAATCCTTGTAATTTTAATGTAGTCTGGGTTCTTATAGAAGCACTCGAAGGGATAAAACCCATAAGTGGAAGTTTCGTGGAAGACCAACTCGTAACCTATCACTCCTTGGAATGAAGCTAGGGAAAAAATTGCAGACTTTGTTCAATACAAGTGGGCAACTAGTAAATAAGGATAAGGGTAGAAAATTGGTGAGTTACATGAAAACTTTGGCACGATGTCCAACCAATATACCTCTTCAATTCAAAAATTGGCACAAAGTAACTAGTGATGTGAATGAGAAGTTGTGGACTCTAGTACTAGTATATAGAAACTCATATTAATTTATATTTTAATATTCTTATTTTAAATAAATCTAATTTATATCTAACATTTCAATGAAATATAGGAAAAATATCATGTAGATGAAAAACATAAACCGTATATACTGAAGTGCTTTGGAGACAAGTATAGAAGTTGTAAAAGCAAGTTGAAAGTCGAGTACTATACTCATATTTTTGTCAATTTTTTTTAGGTAAATAAACTTCAAATCAAGTAACTTAATGTGTTGGATTCATTAACAAATTTAATAATTTCAAAAAAATATTAAAAATAAATTAAAACTTAAATAGTAATCCAATAAATACAAAAAAAAAATTATAAACAAAAATTGTTTCTAACAATAAGGTTAGAAACAAACATTTCAAATTCTAGGAGCGGCCCTTCATTGACAAATAGGGCTACAACAATATCAGGGGCAGGAAAGAAAGCACAATAGGAGGCATTTCTCAAGCCTGAGTGACCACGGAGAACTTTACAGCTTAGTGTCACGAACTTAGTCGTTCACTAAGCTCGTGCGGCACTTAGACAAGTCAAGGCACTTGATCTTGCTAAGTCAGCCTTGCTCCCCCAATGCTTAGCTTGCTCGGCTAAGACACTTGCGACTCGAAAGCTCAAGAAGCTTGGTAGGCAACCCTTGAAAGAATGGAAGCTCTTTATTACTCAAAGAAACCTTTACAAGTGCTTGGATGCTCACTTGCTTGGTGTCTTGGCCAAATGAGGTCCTCACCTATTTATAGGCACCAATGGAACTCTTTGGAACCTTGGAGGGTTCCTTACAACTCAAGACTATTCTAGAATGTCCTACATCATTCTAGGTACAAGCTTATATACAAGTATATACAAGGGTCTTCTAGATTTCTCTAGAAAGCCCCGGACTCCTCTCGTGCCTTCCACCATGGTGTAGAATTGTGTGGATTCCTCCAGGCTTCTCTAGAACCTTCCACACTCTTCCCACTCTAGGAGTCTCTAGAAGCTTCCTTACTCTATATAAGGCCATGGGGAGGCTCATTTGAATAAGTTTGTGACATTAGGCTAGAAAGGAAAGAAAGAGAAAGGCTTGGAGTAATATAGGCCAAAAGCGGAAGTCAATTCATTTTTTGTTAGAATTGCGCTCCCAAGGTAGGATGAGATTTGTAACGATAATTTGAAGTGTAACCCAACTGTTTAAGCAAATTCTATTAACTAATTAAAATGGGAGAGTACCTTCCCTATAGTTCGCAACAGGGATAATTTTAAGGCCAACTATTTTTTTCCTCCAAGCCCAATATTTGTAAAAGAAATATGAGTTACATTTTTACATTACTAACAATTCCATTTAGAAGACAAAATACAATTACAATCACAAGAGAATTTCAAAGAAATCGTATCATTTTAAATGAAATGCAACACTAAATATATAATGGGAATGTGCAAGTACTACTGGAAGGAAATCATATCTGCAACTGGCATAAAAAGTGAGTATTTTCACAAGAGGACTTACAAGAGTTCTTGATGATATAGATGGCAGGTAGCAATAGGGTCAGTGAAGGATAAGACTATAGTTAGATTCCCATCCAGATCTTATCTACAACTGCAATAAAAAATGACTATTTTCAAGAGAACTTATAAGAGTTCTTGATAATATAAAGGGATATAGCGTAACAGCCTCGACAAAGGATAAGACTATGATTAGATTTGAGGCCCTTGCATACCTATTCTACTGATCAAGATCTTATGTTCTTGCCATTTCTCTTTATTAATTTAGTTATTCTCACTCAAAACATCTCATGATCAATCAAGTAACCAAGCCAGAAAATTAAAATATCAAAGCAGTAGCATTTGGACCTTAAAATGAGAGCAAACAAAATAGTACCTTTGCCCCCAAAAGATTTAAATTTTCATACTTGGGCAAAAAGATCTTGCAGCAGAACCAGACCAAGCTAAGTCCTTTCTAAGGTATTGGTACCGTCAGTCCTGATTTCTTTTTAGTTTTGGTCTAAAAGCTATGGTAGGAACTCTTCTGATCAAGCTGGAGGGTGCTGCATAATTGAGCAGCCTCGATATATCATGTAATATGAACAAGTTCATGAAAACATAGGACATGAGCCCTTGAGGTATAAATAATTTGTCTTTGAATAATTAAAGATTTGCATGCAGTGTATTCACATAGAAAACCTAAGGAAAGGTACAAAGTACTAAAATCAAACAAATTGTAGGTTGCATTTTTAACGATTATGTAGAGGACTTAGAAACATAAGTTACCTATTAAGCCACCAATAAACATTCAGTCAAATAAATCAGAGCCAATCATTTAGAACAAGACATTGTGAATTATCAGTTGACCGAAGCCGGGCTTAGACAAAGCATCGTATTCAAGAGAAAGAATGGTATCATTGACTATAACAATTGAACGGAAGGTAGGACTCCGCAAGCAATTGCCAACAGAAATCAAAGCAGCAGGGAATCCACCCAATGGCAAGCATACAAATCTAAACTGTCAGCACTTTTCAATATTCTAATAATACACAAATAATAATGCTAACCAACAATTTACCATCACTAGAAATTCTGGAACGGTTCTATTGGTAAGGCCGTTATAATTGGTACCATCACATAAATTTACCCTACAGCATCAAATGTTGATACATCTTAATTTCAATGAACTTCTATTTCTGATAAATTCCCTTTTTCTTGCATAATTTGATGTGCATTCTTCTTTTATAATACCCTATAGGGCATGAGCCCTTAAGGTATAAATAATTTGTCTTTGACTAATTAAAGATTTGTATGCAGTGTATTCATATTGAAAACCTAAGGAAAGGTACAAGCTACTAGAATAAAACAAATTGTAGGTTACATATTCAATTATTATATACAGGATTTGGAAACATAAGTCCTATTAAGCCACCAGCAAACATTCAATCAAATAAATCACTGCCAATCTTTTAGAAATAGACATTATGAATTATCAGTTGACCAAAGCAGGGCTTAGACAAAGCATTGTATTCAAGGGAAAGAATTATCATTGACTACAACAATTGAATGGAAGGTAGGACTCCGCAAGCAACTGCCGACAGAAATCAAAGCAGCAGGGAATCCACCCAATGGCAAGCATACATATCCAAACTGCCAGCACTTTTCACTATTCTAATAGTACCCTAATAATAATGCTAACCAACAATTTACTATCACTAGAAATTCTGGAATGATTCTATTGGTAAGCTCGTTATAATTGGTACCATCACATAAATTTACCCTACAGCATCAAATGTTGATACATCTTATTTTCAATGAACTTCTATTTCTGATATAAGAATAGAATACAATACAATACTAGTTTCTAAATATAACAATAAAACATGAAAAAGGAAAACATAGAATGTTACAAAGGATGTGTTAACTGTTATAAAGATGTTTAGATGGGGTTGGAGGAGACCAAAAGAAAAAAAACTGTGAAGGCTAGCTTCCAGAGGCTGCAAGCAATATAATTCAAGCATCCGATATGGTGGGTGCTCATACTGAAAAAGATTACTTTATTCAGCCTCAAATAGGAAGGTGGGACTTTTACTAACACAGTTCAGGACAAAGCTTCCAATGCTAATTTTTTGGCACATAAAATATATGGTCTATCAAATAGCAAAAGAAGGTGTACATGCTATATCATGCACAACATGAATTTTACTAAAACAGAAAATTTTGAAGGTAGAAGAATATAACTTTTGGGCATGTTACCTTAAGATATATTGACATCCTATCCAATTTCCCATATTTTCCATCTATAGATGATTTGTCTCCACATTTCTGACAAGTAATGAGAGATGAAAGTGCTTTCATGGGCATTCATATGAAAATGAAAGAGGAAGCACTTCAGAGCATTCTATGTTACTTTCAATTTTTCCTATGGTTTGAGATGTGACATTCTGCATATCTGAAACCTGAAAATTAAGTCAATCAAGTAGTTTGGAAACACTAGAAAAGTAACATTTTTGTATGCAATTGTATGGCTTCCATATTTTTCTCTTTAGAAGTTCTAAAGAATTAAAAAACAAAAACAAAATGATTGCATGCATGAAGGTACCTGGATGATGAACCTGAACTTATAGATCAATTAAAAGATAGAACTAAAATATTATTTTAGCAAATATGTAATAGAAGCAGAAGTGATAAGCACAAATAATAAGGAGAAAAAAGTAAAACAAGAATTTACAAGGGTAAAATTAAACAAAACAGTCACACAATACACTTATACTAAAAAATGGCCATAACCAATAAAATTTTATTTATCTTTAACAAGAAATAAGATGATATTTTCTACTACAATTATTTTTTCCTTCTAAGCTTAGTACAAAGAAACCACCAAAAAAGAAAGAGAATTTGCAAGAGGATGAACTTTCCAAGGAGTTTATTTCTACACCCATTGATGTAGGAAGCCTCATTTATGATGATAGATAAACCACCTCTCCCCCAACATCATCATTGTGCTACATTCACTCAGTTACCATTGCTATGCAATTTGGTCAATCATTTTTTGGTGTGACATGTATTGATCCCAAATTATGATCATTTATGATCTCAATCATTTTTCACACAAGCTAGCTAAAATTCCAAATTCGGCAACAAAAATTTAGTACAAAAAGAATCAGAATAATAGAGGGATGCATTTGGATTTGAGAATTTGGAGAAGTATATCCCAATTCAACCTTGAAGTTTTATGATTTTTTTTAATAAGAACATACCATTTGGAAATGCTCCCCAACAATTGTATGTGCCAGTCTGTGAATATGTGGAGAGAGAGAGAGCCATCCATAAATCATGCACACTGAAATGATTTCATTAAGTGCTCACAGCTCCCACCACAACTATAGCTACAACTCATAAGAGTTAAGGCATCTCAATGGTAGCATTTAGGAGGAATCAAGTGACAAAAAGAGCTGCAACCTCCAGAAACCTCAAACCTACTAACCTTTGAACATCTAGTACATGGCAGGGCTCAAAAACAGTTGCTATAGAGTCTAGTCCCAAAGATTTTCCACCATTATCACCACATCCGGATCTTATGGTCTTTGAGACTTTGTAAATTTCAAAAAAAAATCTTCAAGATTCCTTTTGATTTCTCCTCCGCACAAGTTTCACTATTTTCCTGAAAAAAAAAAATTAAAAAATGATGCAAAAACCATAAATAACATCCTTCCATCATTATATTGATGTCATTGTGCTTCTGTAATTTAGTTTTATATTTTTTTTCCCTCACCACAATCAAAATCTATTTTCATGCTGTGATTTTGCGCTGTTCACTGAAACACCCAATCCAAATTGTCATCAGCAACTAATTCCCCAAAACAAAGAATCAGACCCATCAAGAGAATAAATTCAAAATTAAAAACCAAAAAAAACAAAAGGACTCATACACTAAATATTTTAAGAACCTTATTGTTTTTCTTGGTTTAAACCAAAACCGACGAATTTCATCACAATCATTAAGAACCCGGATTCATAACTCACCTGTAGGGGACGAAAGTCTACCGATGCCGGCGAGCAAACTCCCAAGAACCTGATGCGAGTCCCTCTATCTTGCAGCAAACCCAAAGAATCCAACCTCTCGTGCTTCTTCTGTGGAGAGAATAAATTCAAAATTAAAAACCAAAAAAGAACAAATCATAAAAAAAACAAAAGGGCTTGGAGACCAAATTTTCCAAGAACCCGATTATTTTTCTTGGTTTAAACCAAAACCGACATCATCAAGAACCCGGTGGGATTCAACTCACCTGCAGGGCGGCGCAAGTCTGCCGATCCCGGCGAGCAAACCCCCAAGAACCTTGATGCGAGTCCTCTATCTTGCAGCAAACCTAGAGACTCCAACCTCTCGTGCTTCCTCTCCTTGAAGAAGTCCTTCTGAACCCAAGGCAGTGGTTTTGATGGCATGAAAACCCAGTTAATCGATGGGCAGCCCCGCCCCTAACCTAATCAGCACACAACCCTGACCCAAATCCAAGGTTTCCAAAATCCCACAACCACAAAATCACTATGCACAAAGCTGATTCCACGAGCTTCCACACCGAGATCGAACCAAATCCATAGATAGACACCGTGCCTAGCCTCTCGGCCAATAAAACTCAAAAGTCCTCCGCCTTTCACTTCCTCTTATTTCAAGCCTATGGCTTCCGCTGCACCCTAGATTCCACTCCGGGAGACGCCACCATAGATGAGATACAAGAGCATCGTATTCCTATCTCTAGTTTCTTTCACTTTCTACGCTACCAGAGGAAAAAGTTTGTTTGGAGCGAGAAGGTGCGATCGTGACGACAATAAGGTACACAGAGAAAAGAAGAAAAGACTCGAAAGAGAGGAAGCCTGAAGACTATAAGTATTTTTAAAAATTAATGCTCTTGTTAACGAATCAAACGCATTAATTCTTGTTTTACTTAAGTTAATTCACCTAATAAAAAAATTGAAAAATAATGATTCTATATCAAAGGGAACAATAGTGTGTTTTTCTATTATTTTAAAAAATGGGTGAAAATAATATTTACTTGTTACTTAAAAGTTACTATTTATTTCACTTTAATTTTAGAAATCGGAAATAGAGACAATAACTAAAAAGTATTATGAATTTTTAAAAACTATTTTCTATTTTTAAAAAACTGAAAACTTTGACAAAGAGGCTTTAATTTTTTTTAAATGTTTTTAAGCTAAAGAACAAGAAAGAGTTTTATGATGTTTTATAAAAAAAAAAGGTGTTCAACAAGTTATTTTAAAATAAAAAATTTTAAAATAAAAAACAAAAGACTTGTTTAAATAGGTTGTTTTTAAATGAACTAATTTTTATTCATAAATTTATGTTATTAATAAGTTTATTGTTTGAGTTTCAATTTATTTTTAAAAATTACTAAATTTGTTAATGAATTCAACATATTAAATCTTGTTTAATTTAGAGATTATTTGTCTGATTGAAAAAAATTAGAAAATAATAATTTTATGTAGAAGATAAACAATAAAGTCATTTTAAATCGATTTTTGTCCATAAATTTTCAATATTGATTGAATCATTATTTGAGTTTTAAGTTATTTTTAAAAATTATTAGACTTGTTAATGAATCCAACGCATTAAGTCTTGTTTAATTTGAAATTCATTTTCCTAGTAAAAAAAATTAGAAAATAAGGATTCTATATAAAAGAAACAATAAAGTTGTTTTAGGCCATTTTTTGTCCATAAATTTTTTGTATTAATTGGTTTACTTTTTGGATTTTAAATTATTTTTTAAAATTACTAGACTCATTAATGAATTTAACATATTAAGTTTTTTAAAAAAATTTGGAGTTTATTTGTCTAATGAAAAAATTAAAAAAAAATGATAATTTTATGTAAAAGATAAGCAATAAAGTCGTTTTAATCCAATTTTTGTCAATAAATCTTTACATTCAACAATAAAAAGTAAGAAATTTATGTTAAATTTTTGTTCTCATTTTATTTACAATTTTATTTATTTATGTTTTATTTCTAACTCTTAAGGGATAAAAAGGGTCAACGGATAAAGTAGAGAAATGAAAATTATTTGAGTCATAGTCTTATTTTTACTAATTAATATCTATAATATACATAGATCCTATATATACATAATATTTCCATCAAAAATTAAAAAAAAAAATCGAGTTATTGAAAAAGTTTTTGGTGTAAAAACAGGTTTTAAAACTAGAGCCTTTAGTCTTAACCCTTAACTTGTAACCCGTTTTTACCAAAAAAAATTGGCGTGTTAGGTAGACTTCGTCTAGTTAGAAGGAGGATTTTACCTCGTCTAGTCAAAATTGGCATGTTTTAAAATTATGAGCTTATTAAAAAAAATTGAGATATCTGATCTTCAAAAAATCATCTTTAATATGCAATAAATGCTTTCATATTGTATATATTCCTATCTTAGAAATGTTTGCTTTAAATAAATTATATAATAAATGTGTTCACATTGATTTT
The DNA here is from genome assembly GCA_946000715.1 of Vitis cinerea var. helleri x Vitis riparia. Lineage (NCBI taxonomy): Eukaryota > Viridiplantae > Streptophyta > Magnoliopsida > Vitales > Vitaceae > Vitis > Vitis cinerea var. helleri x Vitis riparia. Next base: position 13,263,606 of record OX253993.1, read on the forward strand.
GGTTTGGGACAATTGTGTTTTGGACCTAATTGGGCCAAAAAATTAAGCTTTGGTTCATATAAATTCACTATTTAAGCCCAAAACCTAGAGGAAATGTGAAATTTGAGAAGAAGGATATGAATTTTTTATCTTTCCAAAAATAACCTTTATTGACTATGAAAAAAAAAGTAAAAAAACATTAATTTAAATTTTATTCATTTTGCAAACCTTAATAAAATTTAATATAATTTAGTGATTTGGAAAAAAATACACCATTTTCCAAAAAAAATAAAAATAAATTATTATTATTTAAAAATCAAACATCTTGGAAAATGTATATTTTTAAAATTGTGTATATAAAAAATAACTAAAAATATGTCAAATTTATTTTTTTAAAATGATATATTTTAAAAAAAATTATTTTTCTAAAAATAATAAATTTTCAGAATAATTATTTTAAAAAAAATTAAGATAAAAAAGTTTATCAAACATTATGGTAGAAAATAGTTTTGAAGGGTATATTGGTTTTTTCATATTTTATATCCTCCCCATCAATTATGTAACTTTTATGGATCAAATCTTAATTTTCAAGTCCAATTGGGTCCAAAAGACAATTGTCCCTTTTGGTTTTAAACTTTGATTTTCATTGTTTTACACTTCGATTTTCAACATGAATTTCCAAAGTTTTGCCTTGACTCTATAAAAGTTGGTATCAAAGCTATTATATATATTGTTAGTTTATTAATTAGGAAAAGTAACTCTTGATTCAAATTAATTTTTCAATGTACCAAACTTTATCTTACCCCATTAAAAGTTTGATTATATTTCTTGATTTGTTTGTTTTATGAAATTTAGTATGTTGATGTGATATGCATTAATGTCTTTTATTCCTTATTCTCCTGGTATATATAATTTAGACTGTGATAATATAAAAGAACTTAACAATAGGTTGTATGTTCAATGGAAAGAATTTAGAGAAAACTATGATAAAATGCATACTTTAAGGACTATTGTAAAAGATGTAACTAGAGATATTAAAAACCTAACCTCTCTTAAATATTTGTTTGAATACGAAGTAGTTATAAAAGAATCTTTTGACGAACTCTTTGCTACCGAAACCTTAATTAAAAGAGAAACCACAAAATATTATATTGATAATTTATATGTCAGTTCGTCTTATTAGAAAATATTTAAAAATTCATATAGATATTTTAAGTAAAAAAAATATTCATTAAAAGCATTTTGACTAGAAATGACAATGAGCCAATTTTTTTTTTTTTTTTTTGTCTCGTCCTATCCTGCTATATCCCAAATATATATAATTAAATTTAAAAAGAGTTCGATTTGTTTTTTTTTTATTTTCTCCTTTTAACATATATAGACTAATAAAAAAAAATATATATACTTCTCAAATAAAATAAGTTATAAAAAATTAGAATATTTATTCATTTATAAAAAATATTTATTTTAATATAATAAAATTTTTGAAATAAAACTAAAAAAATAAATGGGGCATGGTGGGATGGGGATAAGAAATTTTCATACCCATTCTATTTAAATTTTTAATTGGGATGGGGATGAGAATAAGTTTATATAAATAAGACTGAATTGAGATGGGCAGTTGTCATGAACCTATCCTATGTCATCCCTAATTATGCGTATGAAAAACACACAAATTCTTTGTACTTTTGTAAATAAAAGCATGTACATATGCATGTAGAAATACTTTAATTCTAAAGTTTGAAAGTAAAACAATATTAATAAAATGCTCATTTTCAAGAATAATATAATTACTTCAAATGCATGTTCAAATTAAAATAATTTTGACAAGTAAAATAATAATTATTTTTATTAGAAATTTGTAATAAAAGGTCTACTTTTATAAAATATAATTTCATATTTAATTGTAGAATATTTTATTAAGATAATCTAAGTTCTTGTTATTATTCCTTGTTTAAATTTTTTTCCTTTTAAATCATTTTCAAATTATATTCTTTCTTTTATCTATTTTATCTATTGAAATTTTGTAAACTAAGAATGTAGATAGAATGTTATAATAAGAGTCATAAACATCTTTTTCTTTTTATTAAATTCATAGAAATAAAATTCGACCACAATAATCAAAATTATAAAATTCTTTAATTTTAAAAAAAATAGTAAAAAGTTAGTAATATATTAATTAAATTTCATAAACAAATGACAAATACTCCAGTCAATAGGTAAAGAAATGTTTGTTTGTTTTTTTACAGATATTTATGAATTAAAGGTAGATGTAAGGTTAGAAACTAGAGCAAGTAAAAACCTTTTATTTGAAACCTTAGTACCTTAGGAAGACCAACAAACATTAGTCCAACCAGTAGAATTAGTCTAATATAACTAATAAAAACTAATATTAATTAAGTATATTTCAAATCTACCAATCATAATTAATAGCATAACCTTAGTATTGTCTCAAACTTATCTTGTACCTACTATAAGTTTATATCCTTTCATTTTAGATTTAAATTTTGTACATTCTGTATAAGGAGGAATAACAATACAAAATAACCAAGTTAGTTTTCATCATAAAACTACAATAATTGTTTATACAAACATAAAAAAAAAAAAAAAAATCAAATAAATCTCAATGTAACCTCTCATCAAATAAACAAAATAGAGAAGCAAAATGATAGTGTGATAAGTAATTATTTAGAACAATTAAGAAACGCAAACAAATTAAAAAAGCCTTATATTATAAGAAGAAAAAATAGGAATCATAGGTGAAGACACACAAAAATATTGGAATAGGAATAAAACAACTTATAAAATACCAATTAAGAACCCAAATTTAACAATAAAAATGACAGATATAGCATGTAACCTTATAAATACAAAGGAATTTAAAATTCAAATAGAAGAACCAGTGCAAAATAACCTCATCAAGCCAAGCTTTAGTCCCCATAGGTCCTCAACCTTTTTAGTCAGAAACCATAATGAACAAAAAAAAAAGGAAAAGTTAGGATGGTTATTAATTATAAAAGATTAAATGATAATACATATGATGATGCTTATAAGATTCCAAATAAAGATTCTTTAATTAATTCTATTCAATGATGTAAATATTTTTCTCAAATAGATTGTAAAAGTGGATTTTAGCAAATTAGATTAGAAGCAGATAGTAAACCATGGACAACATTTTCATGTCCATGTGGATTATATGAATGGAATGCAATGCCATTTGGATTAAAAAAAATGCTCCACAGATATTTCAACAAATGATGGATAATATTTTTAGTAAATATTCATTTGTTCTTGTATATATTGATGATATTCTTGTTTTTTCACATACTTTTTCAGGAACATATAAAACATTTATAATTTATTTTTGAAGAACTAATTAGTCATGGATTAATAATAAGTAAAAAGGAAACTAAAATTATTTAAAACCCAAATAGAATTTTTAGGATTAGAATTGGAGGATGGACAAATAAAACTGCAAGATCATTAGTACAAAAATAAATAATTTTCTAAATAAACTAGAAGATTTAAAAACCCTTCAAAGATTTTTAGGATTATTAAACTATGCTAGACCATGTATCAAAAACCTTAGTAGATTAGCTGGACCCCTTTACAGTAGAACAAAAAATAAAGGACAAAAATATTTTAACCAAGAAGATATTAAACTTGTACATAAAATAAAAGAACTTGTAAAGAATCTTCCAACCTTACATTTACCCTTAGAAAGTGAAAACAAAATAATTCAAATTGATGCTAGCCAAACAGGATGGGAAGGTATACTTTTAGTAGTCACTAACATTGGAGAGGAAAAACTTTATAGATATTGTAGTGGAGCTTTCAATGATTATCAAAAGAACCTTAGTTCTATAGATTTAGAAATTGAAGCAACAATCTTAGTCTTAGAAAAATTTCAATTATTTTTAAGAACCAATTGTGAGACTATTAAAAAATTCTTTGAATTTTATTCAAATTTCTTTACTTTTATTAATTTTTCGATAAATCAATTAAAAAGAAAAAGAAAATTTTGAAATGTCATTTTTCCTTTCTCCCCATGGCTTGTTTCCACTCAAAATTTAAAAAATTGTCCTATAGCATATTTCTCTCCACTTATATATATATATATATGAAAAGATAATAGTTTTTAACACAAAATAAAAAAAAAAATCAAATATTATCCTTTTTCTTCCTTTTGAATAATTGAAAATCAATTTTTTTAATACACACACACACACACACACACACACACACACATATATATATATATATATATATATATATATATAATTTTATATTTTTTCAAAATACTATAATCTTAAAATAAATTATTGAAGGAAATGACATTAATATAAATTATAAAATTCAACAATTCTTAAATTGAAATAATTGAAATCAATTTCAACATAGAGTAAATAACATTTCATTTAAATCAAAAGTCAAGAAAGGCTAGTTTGTTTGGTGAGGCAAGTATGAACACACTATCTCTTTATGTGTGTATTCTAGCATTGATGAACACTTTAAGATGCAACTCAATTGTCTCAAGAGTGTCTTCTCTAGCACACTCACAAGAAAGACAAATATTTGAACCACCTAAATATCCTTGAAGAAATTTGAAAAACAAAAACAAAGACAACTTCAAACTTTACCCGAAGATGGAGAGATCTCTCTCTGAATACATTAGAATGACAACTAACACATTATGTGAAGGACATGAGAGGACATTATAATAACATTCAACATAATGGTTAGACAATTCAAAAGCCTAAAACTACCCATTAATGGCTATAAGCTATACACAAAATATTTCATAGCTTGATGCTATATAAAATTTTAATTTTATTATAGTAAAATTATTCATAGTCATAAGTTATAATATAATTATTATTTTATTTTAATTATTTAATTAATGTTGTCTAATTATTATATTAGTTTCTTGAGTCTATAATGATTATTTCACCTTATCATAACATGAAATGTTATCTCTCATTATATCACATAGCCAAAAGCTACGTCAAGAACATTTACAAAGTGAAATTTATAGACAGAACATTTACAATATGACGAATGAAATTTAATTTGAGTTGTTGGCAGCTGATAGATGGTAGGAAAAATATTTACAAAGTGTTCAGAGGTTTGGTTAACAATAAATACAAAGATGGTAAAGACTTATGAGATTTGACTTTTCTTTCTTCTTTTACCATTCGTCTGGTCACTTTCTTCTCGTCTTTTTGTTCTCTTTCCTATCACATGCAGAATACGTGGCTTTTTCATGGCTTTATTGATTCTGAACTTCTATTGCTACATTAAATTATTGCAATTGGAGACTCATTTATTGCTTCAATGTCGTCATTGTTGGCATCAACCTTCCATTGCATTTTGCAAATTATAATAACTTTTATCATCAAGGTTTTCCCAAAATGATGTGTCGTCGCTGAGGTAAGAAGATGGTTCTGGTATTTCAAAAAAATAAAAAATAAAAAGATTGGGTTATTTAGAAAGTTTTTGGTGTGAAATCAGGTTTTAAAACTAGAGTCTTTAGTCTTAACACTTGACCTGTAACCCGTTTTTGCTGGAAAATTGGCGTGTTAAGGAGACTTTGTCTAGTCAAAAGGGAGATATCACCTTGACATGAAGTGATGTTTTAAAATTTTGAGTTTATTCTTTAAACTTTTGAAATAGCCAATTTTCAAAAACTTAACTTTCATGTAATAAATGTTTTCACACTGTAAACTGAAAGTTTTAATTTAAATAATTATTATAGTAATATGTAATAAATGGTTTCACACTTTATTTAGAAAGTTTTATTTTAAAGTAATAGTATTATAAATGCATTTACACTGGTTTTGGTTTTAAACTTTGTTTTTGAACGAAAAATTTCAAGGTTCCTGCCATTGCCTTGACTGTGAATAGTTAATTATGGATGTTGATGGGAAAAGTTGGTATCAGAGCGTCAATTATATTATTAGTATATTAATTAGGAAAAGTGATCGTTAATTCAAATTAATTTTCAGAGTACCGAACTTTATCTTATCCCATTAAAAGTTTGATTATTTTTGTTTGATTTGTTTATTTAGTTTGCTGATTTGATATGAATTAATGTCTTTTATTCCTTATCCTCCTAGTACATATAATTTAGATTATGATCATGTAAAAGAACTTAATAATAGGTTGTATGCTCAACAAAAAGAATTTAGAGAAACTTGTGATAAATTACATAATTTAAGAACTACTGTAAAAGATTTAACCACAAATATAAAAAACCTAACCTCTCTTAAATATTTGAATGAATACGAAATAGCTATACAATAAGCATTTGACGAACTTTTTGCTACAGAAACCCTAATTAAAAGAGAAATAGTAAAATATTATATTGATAATTTATATGCTAGTTCATCTAATTAGAAAATATTAAAAACTAATGAACCCTCACCTACAAACCCAAAAGGTGAAACAATTAAAATTTCTAGTAGAAACACAATTAAAAATAATAAACGTAGTCTTATAAGAACATAAGAAACATACTCAGGAAGAAAACCAAAATAATATCAATTGTTAAGAAGAAATCCAAAAAAGACAAAGAAAATTCTTAGGAAAACTAAATACAGTCTTAGGAATCAGAAAAAAAGTTGGAAGACTTTAAGAACCATAACTTGCTAAGAAATGACCTAGATTATATTAAAGAACAATTAGCTAGAGAAGAAAATTTTGTTAGAAAAGAAATAGAACAAATAAAGTTAGAACAACAAAATTTAAAAGAAACATTAGAAAAAGTTAACCAAAAGGTAGATAAACTTTTAGAACAAAGAAATACGGGATCATTAGAAGAACAAAAATAAATCCTTTTGAACCAAAAAGTTTAGCAATAAAATCATGGAAATAGTAGAAGCTATAAACCCTAAAGATAATGTAAAAGAATTTATTGAAGAAAAATTAAAAAAGGTAATAAAGGAATACAAAAAACAATTAGTTCGAAATTTTATTCAACCAAAAGCTAAAAAAACTTAGAAACTGTCTCAAATGAATTAGTAAATACAATAATTGAAGAAAAAGAATTTATAAATGTAAAAACTAAAATAGTAAGGTATACTAAGCCATATAGTAAACCAAAAGGACCTCAATGGAAAACTAAAACAGAACCGTCTAGTTCTTTACAACCAATATATGAATATGGAACAATATTAGATATAGATAGTACGCAAGACATTAGAAAAACCATAAAAAATTGGGAACAGTCCTTAAATTCAGCCGATGTAGTAGTATCCTTTGAAAATCAACAAGAAATTTATGAATTTTGTAAAAACACCCTTAGAGGAACCGTATTACAATTCTTTAGAAATATGGAACAATAAAACAGTAGTTATTTTCAAGAAGTTAGAAATAATTTTAGTGTATATGTATTTATAAATTTAATAAAACTTTATTTTTTAGGAACAACTCAAGAAGATGTAAAAGAACCCGCAATATACCTTCATAAGTTAGAACGATTGAAATTATGTAGCCTTTAGTATATAAAAGAATATGAGCAAAAATTTAGAAAATATGCAATCCTTGCTAGAGTAGATAGAACCCTTGAATATTTAAATAAATATACATTAAAAATGCAAGGACCTATAGGACTTAGACTATGGAATGAATTTTCAACCTTCGAATATAAAAACTCTCCTTTTATAGGTGCTATAATAGAATTTGTAAAAAAATTGTTAGAAAGAAAATGTGTTAAGTATAAGAGAAAGAAGCCAAATAAAGAAACAAGACTTCAACAACTTTGTAGAAAATTACATATAGGAGAAAATTTAGACATAGGATGTAGAGAATATAAGTTTAGAAAACCTAAGAACTATAAAAAAATTTTAAGAAGAAAGTCAAAAACCTTTTATAAAAAATGACCATATCAAACAAGATATAAAAAACCTAGAAAGTTTTGGATAAAAAAAAACTGTAGAAAGAAAAAGACAGTGTAAATGCTATTTATGTGGTCAGGAAGGCCATATAAGACCTGAATGTCTTGAACTTAAAAAACCATTAAATGAACAAAGTAGAAAAACCCAAATAAAAATAAACCTAATAAATGACTATCAGGTACACAGTGAAGAAGAAGAACTCATTAGTGAATTATATTTTGAAAGCAAAAATTCAAGTGTATATAGTGTAGATTATAGTGAAACCGAAAGAGAACAAATTTGTATGATCATTGAAAAAGAGGAAAATCAACCTATGAAAACCCCTTTAAATTTAGAAAACCTTGTACAACCTTTAGAAAGTAAAATAAGACCTTATAATATGTGGAAGGACTTACAAATAATAATTAAAGGAAAAATCTTTGAAGAAGAAGAAGGAAGTTTAAACCCTAAAGAAATAAAAAAGCCAATAAGTCCTGTAAAAGAAATAAAAGAACCAATAAGTCTTGAAAAAAAACCTATACAAACAATAGAACAAGTAAATGTAACAAATAAAGTTAAATCTATTATTTTTCCAACAATGATTAAATTAAAAACCATAGAATTAAAGGTAGATGCAATGTTAGATACTAGAACCAGTAAAAACCTTTTATTTGAAACCTTAGTACCTCAAGAAGACCGTCAAGCATTAGTTCAACCAATAGAATTAGTCCAATATAATCAACAAAAACTAATACTAACCAAGTATATTTCAAATGTACCAATTATAATTAATAACATAACCTTAGTGTTACCCCAAACTTATCTTGTACCTACTATAAGTTTATATCCTTTCATTTTAGGTTTAAATTTTGTTCATTCTTTACGAGGGATAACAATACAAAATAACCAAGTCAATTTTCATCTTAAAACCACAACAATTGTTATACAAACATGGAAAATGCATCAAATAAAAATCATAATGTAACTTCTCATCAAATTAACAAAGTAGAAGCACAAAGGGATAACATAATTAATGACTATTTAAAACAATTAATAAATGCAAAAAGATTAAAAAAATTTACATTAGAAGCGGAAAAAATAGAAATTATTGGAGAAGATCCACTAAAACATTAGAATAAAAATAAAACAACCTGTAAAATACCAATTAAAAACTCAGATTTAACAACAAAAATGGCACATATAGCATGCAACCTTATAGATACAAAAGAATTCAAAATTCAAATAGAAGAATTGTTGTAGAATAACCTCATAAAACCAAGTTTTAGTTCCCATAGATCTTCAGCGTTTTTAGTTAGAAACTATAATGAAGAAAAAATAGGAAAAGCTAGGATGGTTATTAATTATAAAAGATTGAATGATAATACATATAATGATGCCTATAAAATTCCAAACAAAGATTCTTTAATTGATTTTATTCAAGGATGTAAATACTTTTCTCAGCTAGATTGTAAAAGTGGATTTTGGCAAATTAGATTAGAAGAAGATAGAACACCATGGATAAAGTTTTCATACCCTTTTGGATTATATGAATGGAATGTAATGTCATTTGGACTAAAAAATGTTCCTCAGATATTTCAAAGAATGATGGGTAATATTTTTGGTAAATATTCTTTTGTTCTTGTATATATTGATGATATTCTTATTTTTTCTTATATTTTTCAGGAACATATAAAGCATTTAGAACTTATCTTTGAAAAAACTAATTAGTCATAGTTTAATAGTTAGTAAAAAGAAACTGAAATTATTCAAAACCCAAATAGAATTTTTAGGATTAGAATTAGAGAATGGACAAATAAAATTGCAAGATTATATAGTACAAAAAATAAATAATTTTTCAGATAAACTCGAAGATTTAAAAACCCTTTAAAGTTTTTTAGGATTTTTAAATTATGCTAGATCATATATTAAAACCTTAGTAGATTAGCTGGACCCCTTTATAGTAAAACAAAAAACACAGGACAAAGATATTTTAACCAAGAAGATATTAAACTTGTGCAAAAAATAAAAGAACTTGTAAAGTATCTCCCAACTTTACATTTACCCTTATAAAGTGAATACAAAATAGTTCAAATTGATGCTAGCCAAACAGGATGGGGAGGTATACTTCTAGCAGTCACTAATATAGGATAAGAAAAACTTTGTAGATATTGTAGTGGAACTTTTAATAATTATCAAAAGAACCTTAGTTCTATAGACTTAGAAATTGAAGTAATAATATTAGTCTTAGAAAAATTTCAATTATTTTTAACCAAGAACAATTTACTTTAAGAATCGACTGTGAGAATATTAAAAAATTCTTTGAAAATAAAAATTCTTCAAAATTGTCCACCAAAAGATGGATAAAGTTTCAAAACTCTTTAATTGGTTTCAAACCTAAATTTGAACATATTAAAGGAAAAGATAATATATTAGCAGATTGGTTAAGTAGACAAATAATTAATAATGTTAATAATGCTAATGATTGATTTTATGTTACAGGAACATGGCTTAAAGAAAACCTACTAAAGCTAGAACCTTTCAATTTGGAACCATATGTCTTAATGAAGTGTTGAATCAAAATTTGAGGTTTAACTCTTTATTTTCTCAAAACCTTTTTGAAGAACATAAGGTAATAATAGATAACTTTTGGTCCCTAAAACCACAAAGTTTTCCAAACCAAAATTTAAAATACGCTTATGGAAAAATCGTGTCAGCTTTAGCCTAACATTTACAAAACCTTCAAAACCAACTAATTGCTTTAGAAACCCAAAAATTTCAAAACCTTAAAATCCAAGAAAATCAGGAAAGACTGATAAAGGATTTGAAAACCAGTACAGTGTCAACTAGTCAAACCAATTGTTTGAATAGTCAACCTAAAATGCTTAGTTTAATTAAGAAATCGGCTCTTCTGTTTGAACAATATGAAAGACTAGTTTTTAAAAACTTAATTGGAATTGATAACTACTGTTTAGTCAAAACCTTCTTTCTACAAACCTAATATAACAAAGTGTTTAAAAATCAAGAACTTTTGTATAAACATTTTAGAACCAAAAATGTAAGGAACATGTAAATTGGAGTTGCACAATTTAGAACTTCTGTAAATGTTGGGAACTTTTCTATAAACATTTTAGAACTTTTGTCTAAACAATAAGTTGAAGTCAAGGGCATTGGAACATGTAAATTGGAGTTGCGTAGAGGATGCACCCTATTCCTACATGATGTTCTTTATGCTCCGGATATTCGACAAAATTTGGTCTCTATGTTAGTCCTTCTTAGTTTAGGTTTCAATTTGAATTTTCATGATTCAGTAATGGAGTTGTATTTGGGAACAACATACTTTGGTTCTCGATTTATTTTGGATGGTTTTATGATTCTTGACATTGATAACTATGTGTTGTCTAATACTAATGATAGTTGTTATTCGTTAATGACTACTTCTATAAATGTGTGTGATAATGTAATCATATGACATGTTAGACTTAGGCATATTGGACAAGGAAGAATGAAGAGACTAACTAGAGAAAATCTTCTTATTTAATTCACTAAAATTGATATGCCAACTTATGAATATTGTCTAGCTGATAAAACTACAAGAAAACCTTTGTGAAATGGAACTAGAACTAAGACATCATTGCAATTGATCCGTTTTTTTTACATTTGTGATCCTATGAGTGTTAAAGCAAGGTATGAGGCCTTGTACTTCATCACATTTATAGATGACTTTACTTTTTACAGTTATGTTTATCTGATTTCTCATAAGTCGGAAACATTAGATTGTTTCATACGACACATTAATTTAGTGGAGAATCAGTCGGACAAAAGGATTAAAACATAAAGAATAGACCGAGGTAGAGAATATCTATCAAAACGATTTAAAGATTTATGTGATGAAAAGGGTATTGGTACACAATAGACTATTCCAAGGACTCCATGACAAAATGTTGTTGCTAAGAGGAGGAATAGAATGTTGTTACACATGGTTAGATCAATGGTGGCTCAATCTAATCCTCCTATTTCATATTGGGGAGACGCATTGTTGAATATTTCTCATGTACTTAACCAAGTACCCTCAAAGTTTGTTTCATCTACAACATATGAGTTATGGAATAATCGAAAGTCCGATCTAAGCAATTTGCGACCATGGGGATCTGCAGCTTATATTCACATTTCTTCTCATAAATATGAAAAATTCGGTTCTATAGGAAGGAAATGTATCTTTATAAGATACAGTGAACACTCCAAAGGATTTGTGTTCATAATGAAGATGGAATAGTAACTGAATTAAAATCACGAGATGCCACTTTCTGAAAGGACGATTTCCCACATACGGGTGAGATTGATAGGGATTTACATATTTATGAAATGGTTGATCCCAACATAAGATCCATACCCAAATAGCAATTGATGCTTGAATCAAGTGGGAGTGAACTAGTACTTGTAGCAAGTACAGTAAAGCTTGGTTTGAAGTCTTGAAGAAAGTGAAACCTTAAACTTAAGATTGAAGCAAGATAAGATTGGATATAAGCTAAATTGGTCAAACTACTATAAAATTGGAGTTTGTAATTTCTCTTCCTTTCTCTCTTTATATTCTATTACTGTAATTATTATTTTATAATTTTTTAAGTTGTTGCTTACATTCATATTTATACAATTTGTAAAAAGTGAACATCACCTCTTCACTCTCACCCTCCCCTTTAAGTGATTGCCTTAGGTTAAATTAGCATAAACCTAACAAAAAAACCCAAATTGTAATGGATGGTTAATTATTAATATCTCTTACATTTTTAATATTGAAAAAGAAAGGTAGCAAACAAACAAATGGAATCGAAGTGCACAAAGTTACAAAATAGACAAGAGATGTATAGTCTAGTTCTATTTTGGTAGCAAACTAGATTTTTTGGACATGAAAATTGATTATAATGATATTGGGTAATATAACTACTTCTCTTTAAATTTCTTTACTACCAAATGCACGTTACCCTAGTATGAAAAATCTAATATCTCAATTCCCAACCTTGGATCTTTTAGGGGCATGTAATCTTCTCCTAGAGCTCTTTAGATCTAATGCAATAGCAAAACATGACAATAAAAACCATTAAAAATATAAATATAGAGAATTTAGATATCACGCCTGTAATCTAGATGTTTTCATATCAAATCCAATCTAATGAAAAAACTTTGTAGGCATTGTAGGTACCTCTATTGTGTTTTTCACATGTTTATGTGAAACTAGTACTTCTCTAGCTTTTCTCTATGCAATTTACTTCAATTACTTATAGGTTCCTAGTTTAGCTCCAATTCGTGAACCGTTTGAAGCACTAGATTGCTAGCTTCTTAAGCTACGAAATCATGTGTGTCACGCCCTAAAAAGATCATAGGCATGACTCTAAAATTCACCTCAAAATCAAGGTATATGATGTTATGAAGTTTGAGTTCCAAATTTCATTTTGAGCTTGATTGTATTTGCTTCAAACCTTTTTCCTTATGGATACTTGCTTTCTAACTCTCTTCATGACCTTTGTTGCTCGTCTTTGATTCCCATGACTCACTCTACAAGTATCGAGTTTCTCATTTATGCATGGTTTTACCTCAACCTCTACCTTGGTTGAAAATGACTTTTGTGCTTAACATTTTTTTTTCATCTCTTAAATTTGAAATTAAGAACAAAATAAAATTTAGATTCATACCTAGAGTCTTCGTATCAATTTGAGTTAACTTAGACAATACAAACTTTTTGTAATTCATAAATCATGGTGTTTATCTATCATTAAAGTACAAATGTTGGCTCTAATCATTAAGTTATACCAAAATTGACTATTAGTAGTTCTTTAGTGTAGTATAATCTAACTTTAAGCTGATAACAAATTGTGTTTTTTTTTTTTATCCTCAAAAATTCATTATGATAAACAATATACAAGATAAAGTATGAACCAAAATCCTAACAAAGAAAAATTCCCCAGCCTAGCCATCATTCCTCGTCCGAATTGAGAGTACCTGAAAAATTATCAACAAAGGGGCATGGGCTTAAAGCCCAATAAGGAACATCAATACAATTTCATGAATCAAATTGTTTCAATCATGCTTGTAAATAGGAGATATAACATATACTTATTTCCATAAAAACTTTTTAGTTAAACATACTAATACATTCAAAACTTTTCAACAAAACTTTCTCACATTTATTTCAAACAATTTCACATCAAAACCAAATTTTTACTCTAATTATCGAATAATAAATGACACCTAATTAGGTGGGACTTCACAAATGAGTGGTTAGTTTCAAATTTGTTCAATTTAAGGTGAACAAAACTAAAGGTCAACAATTATAACTCATTGACTAGGGCCATAAAGTTAACTATTATAACTCTTTGGCTAGGGTTATGGTAAACTATTATAACTCATTGACTAGAGTCAGAAATGTTAACAATTATAACCCATTGACTAAGGCTATAGAAACCAGAGTCAAACACTTTATTTAATTGATTCAAACTTACAAAACAAAATATTATATCTCCATAATTTTCATTTTTCATAACGAAAGAAATTTCTCAAATATATTTTTTTATGCAAAACATATACTTGATCCATGCATAGAATTAAAAATAAGATTTTTACAAATTTCAAAATACAATATAAAAGGAAAATTATTTCATTTTACAAAATTTGCATTAATTTTTCTTACCTCATAGAAGAACTCAAAAACCTTGAAGTATTTAATCGCGAAGAATTTCGCCCGAAAGAACCTATTTCAAACCTAACAAAAAAAGACACAACTATTACTATTAATTATTTATCTTAATTTAAAGGTTTGAGAACCCTAATAATTTTCTATGTTATGTCACCTATATTATTTTGAATTTCTTAATTAATAACAATTTAACATGCGAGATTTTAAATTCTTCTAAAAATTGGGTTATTTCCAAAATTTATTCCCAAAATTCTATTAATTTATTATTATTATCTTTTTAAACTTAATTTCTCAAAAATATAAGTAAAAAGAAATTGAAATTATTCAAAACCCAAATAGAATTTATAGGATTAGAATTGGATGATGGACAAATAAAATTGCAAGATCATATAGTATAAAAAAAATAATTTTTCAAATAAACTCAAAGACTTAAAAACCCTTCAAAGTTTTTTAGGATTATTAAACTATGCTAGGCCATATATTAAAAACCTTAGTAGATTAGCTGGACCCCTTTATAGAAAAACGAAAAATACAGGACAAAGATATTTTAATCAAGAAGATATTAAACTTGTACAAAAAATAAAGGAACTTGTAAAACATCTCCCAACTTTACATTTACCCTTAGAAAGTGAATACCAAATAATTCAAATTGATGCTAACCAAACAAAATGGGGAGGTATACTTTTAGTAGTCACTAACATTGGAGAAGAAAAACTTTGTAGATATTGTAGTGGAACTTTTAATGATTATCAAAGAACCTTAGTTCCACAAACTTAGAAATTGAAGCAATAATCTTAGTCTTAGAAAAATTTTCAATTATTTTTAAACCAAGAACTATTTACTTCAAGAACCAACTGCGAGAATATTAAAAAAAATCTTTGAAAATAAAAATTCTTTAAAATTGTCCACCAAAAGATGGATAAAGTTTCAAATATCTTTAATTGGTTTCAAACCTAAATTTGAACACATTAAAGGAAAAGATAATATATTAGCAGATTGGTTAAGTAGACAAATAATTATTAATAATGTTGATAATGCTAATGATTGATTTTATTCTACAGGAACATGACTCAAAGAAAACCCACTAAAGCTAGAACCTTTCAATATGGAACCATATGTTTGAACAAAGTGTTGAATCCAAATTTGAGGTTTAACTCTTTATATTCTCAAAACCTTTTTAAAGGACATAAGGTTATTGTAGATAATTTTTTGTCTTTAAAACCATAGAGTTTTCCAAACCAAAATCTAGAATATGCTTATGGAAAAACCGTGTCAGCTTTAGCTCAACATTTACAAAACCTTCAAAACCAACTGATCGCTTTAGAAACCCAAAAATTTCAAAACCTCAAAATCCAAGAAAATCAAGAAAAATTAATAAATGATTTGAAAACTAGTACAGTGTCAACCATCAAACTAGTTGTTTAAATAGTCAACCTGAAATGCTTAGTTTAATTAGGAAATCAGCTCTTCTATTTGAACAATATGAAAAACTTCTTGTTAAAAACCTAATTAGAGCTGATAAATACTCTTTAGTTGAAACCTTCTTTCTATAAACCCAATATAACAAAGTGTTTAAAAATCAAGAACTCTTGTACAAACATTTGAAAACAAAAAATGTTGGGATAAAAATTGGGTATATGGCATATCATGACCCTGAATTTTTCTTTGTTATATATTTAGCTTATGTGAATATGTTTGTTATAAATAAAGAAATTTTTTATTTAGTACCCTAGTTTATGGATAAGGGATATTTAAATAATGTTTTCATGAATCGTGTATCTCAAATCCCTGAAATTTTTCTTGAAAAATTAAAAGATATTTTAACCTATTTTTTCAAAATCAAAAAACAAATTGACATTTCTTTTGAAACCATTCCACCTTTATTTCAAACCGATGGATCGATAGTACCAACCTATCACCATGTTTATATAAAATACAATAAAGAACCACTCATCCCTCAACAAGAACCAGAATGGGAAATGACCCGTTCAAATGATTTTTCAAAATTTTTTACTCACTTTAGTGCCTTTCAAATTTATAATCTTAGATCAACTCAAAATAAATTATTTAATCTCATTGGAGAAACAAAAACCATGTCTATATGGAAAAACAAACCTTTAGACCACATTATTGTTCCAAAACCTTTCATAATTCTTGAAGAACAAGATTTCATAACCGAACTCAATGTAGAGTTGCTAGAACCATCTTCTTATCTCAACAATGACGCATCATTTTAGGAAAGCCTTGATGATGAAAGTTACTATAATCTGCAAAATGTAATGGAACGTTGATGTCAGCAATGACAACATTGAAGCAGTAAATGCATCTCTAACTACAAGAATTTAATGCAGCAGTGGAAGTCCATAATCAATAAAGCCACGTACAAAGCCACGTATACTACATGTGATAAAAAAGAAGAAAGAGACAAAGAAGAAGCCACTAGACGGATGGTAAAGAAGAAAGAAAAGTCAAATATCATAAATCTTACCATCTTTACATTATTGTTAATCAAACCTCTGAAGACGTTGTAAATATTTTTGTCTACCATCTACCAACTACCAACAACCCCAATTAAATTTAGTTTGTCGTATTGTAAATGTTCTGTCTATAAATGAGTTGTAAATTGAGAGAGAAAGCAAGCAAGCGATCAGAGAGCAATCAAAGAGAAATACAGACAGTTGTATCTCTAGTTCAATTGTAAATTTCTACATTCAACAATAAGAAGTAAGAAATTTATGTTAAATTTCTATTCTCATTTTATTTGCAATTTAATTAATTTTTATTTTTCTGACCCTTAGGGGGTAAAAGAGGTAAAGAGAAAAAAATAGGGAAATGACAATTATTTGAGTCATAGTTTTCTTTTTACTAGTTAATAATTGCAATATACATAGATACTTTATATATATAATGTTTCCATCAATTTTTTTTATAAAAAAATTGGGTTATTGAGAAAGTTTTTGGTGTAAAATCTGGTTTTAAAACTAGAGTCTTTAGTCTTGACCCTTGACTTGTAACCCGTTTTTGCTAGAAAATTGGTATGTTAGGGAGACTTTGTCTGGTTAAAAGGGGGGTATTACCTTGACACGAAGTAATGTTTTAAAATCTTGAGTTTATTCTTTGAATTTTTTAAATAGTTGATCTCTAAAAACATAACTTTTATGTAATAAATGCTTTAACATTATAAATTGAAAGTTTTACATTAAATAAATATTATAATAATATGTAATAAATGGTTTCACACTGTATATTGAAAGCTTTTATTTTAAATTATAGTATAATAAATGTGTTCACACTGGTTTTGGTTTTAAACTTTGATTTTGAACGAAAAATTTCAAAGTTCTTGCCATTGCCTTGACTATGAATAGTTAATGATGGATATGGTGGAAAAAGTTGGTACCAGAGCTTTATGTATATTGTTAGTATATTAATTAAGAAAAATGACTCTTGATTCAAATTAATTTTCAGAGTACCGAACTTTATCTTACCCCATTAAAAGTCTGATTATCTTTACTTGATCTGTTCATTTAGTCTATTGATTTGATATGAATTAATTTATTTTATTCCTTATTCTCCTGGTACTATAATTTAGATTGTGATTGTGTAAAAGAACTTAATAATAGGTTGTATGCTCAATGTAAAGAATTTAGAGAAACTTGTGATATATTGCATAATTTAAGGACTACTGTAAAATATTTAACCACATATGTCAAAAACCTAACTTCTCTTAAATATTTGAATGAATACGAAGTAGCTATACAAGAATCATTTGACGAATTTTTTGCTACAAAAACCTTAATTAAAAGATAAATTATAAAATATTATATTGATAATTCATATGCTAGTTCATCATCTAATTAGAAAACGTTAAAAATTCATGAACCCTCATCTACAAACCCAATTGGCAAAATAGTTAAAAATGTTAGTAGAAACACAATTAAAAATAACAAATGTAGTATTACAAGAACATAAAAAAAAAAAAAAAAAATTAGGAAGAAAACCGAAATAATATAAACCAAAATAATATCAATTATTTAGAAGAAATCTAGAGAAGACAAAGAAAATCCTTAGAAAAATTAAATATAGTCCTAGGAATTAGAAAAGAAGTTGGAAGACTTTAAGAACCATAATCTGTTAAGAAATAACCTAGATTATATTAGAGAAAAATTAGTTAGAGAATAAAAAATTGTTAGAAAAGAAATAGAACAAATAAAGTTAGAACAACAAAATTTGAAAGAAACATTATAAAAGGTTAACCAAAAAGTAGATAAACTTTTAGAACAAAGAAAGACAGGATCATCAAAAGAACAAAAATTAAATAACATTTTAAAACAATTTGAAAACTTTAGTTTAGGAGAAAAACCGATAATTAGAACAAAAAGAAAAATAAATCCTTTTGAACCAAAAAGTTTAGTAATAAAACCATGGAAATAGTAAAAACCTTTGGAAATAAGGTTGTAAATATGATAGAAGCAAAACCTGTAAATATAAATTATTTGTTAGGACAAGAATGGGAATTACCCCAAATAAATAAACCAGTAATAAAATATCCAACATCTAGTAGTTTATATGAAAATAAAGATGGAAGTGCAAGTATAACTTTTGGAAACTACAAAACCGTAAATGTAGAGGTAGAGTTAGATAGTGAGATGGAATATGTAAATGTTATACAAGAAGATATTTTATTAAACATCAAAACAGTAGAAAACCTGTATAAAAATTCAGAACTAGTTAATATAATGTTAGAAGAATTTAGTAACCCAACATTACTAGAAGAATAGTTAGATCAAGAACACTTTGTTGATATAATGTGTTAAAACTATACAAACGAACAAATAATTAAACAACTTTATAAAACCAATTTGATAAAAAAAACTTAAGATATAGAAACAAAAAATCAATTTACTATTCAACCAAAAGCTAAAGAAAACCTATAAACAATCTCAAATGAGTCAATAAATACAATAAATGAAGAAAATGAATTTGTAAATGTAAAAACTGAAATAGTAAGGTATAGTAAGTCGTATTGTAAGCCAAAAGGACCTCAATGGAAAACTAAAACAGAACCTTCTAGTTCTTTACAACCAATATATGAATATGGAATAATATTAGATATAGATAGTACACAAGATCTTAAGAAAACCATAGAAAATTGGGAACAATCCTTAAACTTAACTGGTGTAATAGTATCTTTTGAAAATCAACAAGAAATTTATGAATTTTGTAAAAGCACCCTTAGAGGAACTGTATTATAATTCTTTAAAAACATGGAACAAGAAAACAATAGTTATTTTCAAGAAGTTAGAAATAATTTTAGCATATCTGTATTTATAAATTTAATAAAACTATATTTTTTAAGAACAACTCAAGAAGATGTAAAGGAACTTGCAATATATCTCCATAAGTTAGAACAATTGAAATTATGTAACCTTTCGTATATAAAAGATTATGAACAAAAATTTAGGAAATATGCCCTTGCTAGAGTAGATAGAACCCATGAATACTTAAATAAATATATATTAAAAATACAATGACATGTAGGACTTAGATTATGGAATAAATTTTCAGCTTCCGAATATAAAAACTCTCCTTATATAGGTGCTAGAATAGAATTTGTAAAAAATTGGTTAGAAAGAGAATGTGTAAGTATAGGAGAAAAATGCCAAATAAAGAAACAAGATATAAATCGACAACTTTGTAGAAAATTACATAAAGAAGAAAATCTAGACATAGGACGTAGAGAATATAAGTTCAGAAAACCTAAGAACTACAATAAATTTTTAAGAAGGAAATAAAAAACCTTTTCTAAAAAATGATCTTATCAAGCAAGATATAAAAAACTTGGAAAGTTTTGGATAAAAAGAAAAAGAACTAAGGAAAGAATAAGATAGTGTAAATGTTATTTGTGTGGTTAGGAAGGTCATATAAGACCTGAATGTCCTGAACTTAAAAAACCATCAAATGAACGAAGTATAAAAACTCAAGCAAAAATAAACCTAGTAAATGAGTATCAGGTGGATAGTGAAAAAGATGAACTC
The DNA here is from genome assembly GCA_946000715.1 of Vitis cinerea var. helleri x Vitis riparia. Lineage (NCBI taxonomy): Eukaryota > Viridiplantae > Streptophyta > Magnoliopsida > Vitales > Vitaceae > Vitis > Vitis cinerea var. helleri x Vitis riparia. The sequence continues at coordinate 13,284,182 of OX253993.1, forward strand.
ATTAGTGAATTAGATTTTGAAAGTGAAAATTCTAGTATATACATTATATATGATAGTGAAACCGAAAAAGAAGAAATTTGTATGATTATTGAAAAAGAGTAAAATCAACCTAAGAAAACTTCTTTAAATTTAGAAAAACTTGTACAACCTTTAGAAAGTAAAATAAAACATTATAATATGTGGAAAGATTTACAAATAATAATTATAGGAAAAATCTCAGAAGAAGAGGAAGACAATTCAAACTCTAAAGAAATAAAAGAACCAATAAGTCTTGAAAAAACAATTATACAAAAAAATAGAACAAGTAAATAGGGTAAATAAAGTTAAATCTATCATTTTTTTCAACAATAATTAAATTAAAAACCATAGAATTAAAAGTAGATGCAATGTTAGATACCAAAGGTAGTAAAAACCTTTTATTTGAAACTTTAGTACCTCAGGAAGACCAACAAACACTAGTTCAACCAATAGAATTTGTCCAATATAACCAATAAAAAATAGTATTAACCAAGTATATTTCAAATATACCAAGCATAATTAATAGCATAACTTTAGTGTTACCTCAAACTTACCTTATACCTACTATAAGTTTATATCATTTTATTTTAGGTTTAAATTTTGTACATTCTTTACAAGGAGGGATAACAACACAAAATAACTAAGTTAGTTTTCATCCTAAAACCACAACAATTGTTTGTACAAACATAGAAAATGCATCAAATAAAAATCATAATGTAGCCTCTCATCAGATTAACAAAGTAGAAGCATAAAAAGATAGTATAATTAATGATTATTTAGAACAATTAATGAATACACATAAGTTAAAAAACCTTATATTAGAAGCATAAAAAATAGGAATTATAGGAGAAGACCCACAAAAACGTTGGAATAGAAATAAAACAACCTATAAAATACCAATCAAAAACTCATGTTTAATAATAAAAACGACATATATAGCATGTAACCTTATAGATACAAAAAAATTCAAAATTCAAATAAAAGAACTATTGCAGAATAACGTCATTAGACCAAGTTTTAGTTCCCATAGAACTTCAACCTTTTTAGTAAGAAATCATAGTGAAGAAAAAATAGGAAAAACTGGGATGATTATTAATTATAAAAAATTAAAGGATAATACATATGATGATGCCTATAAAATTCCAAATAAAGATTCTTTAATCAATTTTATTTAAGGATGTAAATACTTTTCTCAGCTAGATTGTAAAAGTGAATTTTCGAAAATTAGATTAGAAGAAGATAACAAACCGTGGACAATATTTTTATGTCCTTGTGGATTATATGAATGGAATTTAATGCTATTTAGACTAAAAAAAAGCTCCTCATATATTATTATCAAACTGTGTATGCTCATTACAAAATTTTAAGTCAAGTATTATTTTCACAAAATTAAAAGCTAATAATAATATTTCTTAAATTAAATTTTATGTTATATTGAGATATAAAATAAATAATGAGTAAATTTTGCTAACCTTTCTTAGGTTTGAACTTAATTATAATGGATTTAGAATTTTATTAAATATTTTTCTTATCTAAAATCAAGTGAGAAATGAGTGAAAATAAAAAATTAAAAATAAAATATTTCTATGTGTATATATATATATATATATATAAAATCTATACCAAAGATTTTTTCATAAATATTCCATTTAAACATTGGATTGAATTTTCCAACACTCTATAAAATAGAAATTTATTAATGTATTTTCAAATGTAAAAAGATTTCCTAAATCCCGCCACTATTAACTTTTCCTATTCCACACGTTTCATAAGTGGCCAAATTTTGCAGCAATTTTTTTTTTTTTTTGTCTATTTCCAACCAAAATTACTAAGCCACAGCCAAACCACACGAAGGTTGGCAAAATCGTAATTACTTGAAAAAATGAGGTGGTAAGTGTAAAACCCCAAACACTGCGTTTAACCACTGGAACCGCGTTAGGTTGCTTCTTCTCTTCGCCCGCCTATTTGCTGTTGCACACTTGAAGCCTCTATTTCTCTGCAATTTTGATTCTCTCTTTTTACTGCTCTGCGTACATGCGTCAAATTCTAGCGTTCTTTCCTCGAGCATCGCAGAGAAAACCAAGGTCATATTTTTCTTGGCTTCCAAACAACATGCATTGCAGTTAATCCGGGTAAAATTTGACTTTCTTGATAACGCTCGACTCTTTTGATGACGACCATAAAAAATGAAACGACTTCTCAAATAAAGTTGCAAAAGTAGAGGAAAAAGTGGAAAGGAGAGGGAGAGAGAGAGGGGCCAAGAGACGGTCAGATGGGAGTAAGGAGGTACTATTTCTTTTCTGTTTGGCTTCTGAGAAAATACAGGAGAAGAATCGATGTCCTCAGTTTTCAATATTTTCTGATTCCCTCTTTACTCTCTCTAAAATCCTTGTGTTGTTAATGTTTCACTCTGTTTATGATGTTTTCACTTTCGAAGTTATGGCTTCTTTTCTTCTTCTTTTAAAGATTTTGAAAGTGCTGAACATTGAGTGATTTCTAATTCAATCTTTGATATTCAACTTTTATACCTTCTTGATTTTTAGAAATTTGAAATAGTTATGGTTTCTTTCTTTCTTTCTTTCTTTTATTGTTGAGATATTGAAATGATTGAATATTGTTGATTTCTCAAATTCAATCTTTGGTATTTAGCTTTTATACCTTCTTGATTTTTAGAAATTCTGAAATCATTAGGGCTTTTTATTTATCTTCTTGAAATGGGTAATTTAGGATCTAGAAATAACACAATACGGAGTATTGTATCCTTAAATTTGTTGAGCAGTTATCTTTCAAGATTGTGGGTATCAAACTTTCAAGAATTTCTATTAACGACGACTTCGTATTTCTACCTAGGAACAACACCATGTCGTGGGTGGTGTTTAAATAAAAGAAATCCCTTTTTAATTTATTTCAAGATTAGATGAAGAATAAAGTGAAAGGATTTCTATTTGCTATGTGAAAATGTGATTTATCTTCTTGAAATGGGTGGGGTTTCTTTTTCTATATTTGTTGGAGTCTATGCGAACATGGGTTTGAATAGTTGAAATGGGTTGATTTACATTTTGTGTTTATGTAGTGAATTGTGCAGATAATGTATTGCGGTCATTGGAGGATAATGAAGACCCTTTTTCAGAAGCTTTATAGAATTGAGTGCAATTTGGGAGGGTGGGATTCTCTTAGCATTGCCAATTTCATGGAGATAAATTAAAATTAGGGAATATTTGGTATTAGTTTCAGAAACAGATTTTTCACGTGCAAAGGGAAATTAAAAATGAAAATTTCATTTTCTATTTCTATTTTTAAACATGTTGTTTCTCAAATCTGTTTAATTCTTTAGACTTTTATGTAATTCTACATATTCGGGAAAACAAGTCTTTGAACTTAGGTGGAAAACACTTGCCTACTCTGTTTTGGTTTATTAGTTGAAATGGGAAAAAGGAAACAATTTTTTTGAAGCAATTTCTTTGTAAATCAATCTAAAAAGAATTGTAGATCTATATCTCTATAACACTGTAAAAAAAAAATTGAAATGCATGCACAATGGAAAATCTAGAACTCTTATTCAAGCTCTAAGGAATCAAAGAGTAAATCCATGGGAGGAAGCAAATTCTTTGATTTTTCATCTAGTGAGCTTCCAGCTTAAACTTTTTCCAGTTTTGACTTAAGCTCCAAATATACCATCTAGAACAAGAGCTGAAAGAGAAAGTGCATGTTGAGGATCAACTTGCTGCCTTTTGAACATCAACTATATTTTTTAAACTATTTAAACAACTTTATATGACCCTTGCTCAAATAAAGACATAGCCTGGTATGGTATTTCTTCTCATGTAAATGAAAAATGTGGTTGGGATATTAATAACTTAAGTCAATTTGAATAGTGTAGATGTGATTATTCATAAATACTATTGCTTGAAGCTTTACTGCTATCAAAGAAAGAGGAAAATGGTTTTCTTGGATAGTCCCAAGGAATCAGAAAGTCCGATTTCAAAAGAAAAAAATTCAGCAAGAGAAAAATATGGAAATTGTGTTGAGAGAAAATAATATTACCTTTAAATGCTTGGATGATTTATGAAATAATTTAATGGTGCTTAGCAATAGTGTGGATTTTCATGTTTCAGCTAACAAGATCCTTAAGATGGAATTATCATAGCTAGGGCATGGAAAATGTGAGCTAGGGCTCCATATATCCGAACTAGAACCAGAGAATGTTCAGTTATTAGAAATCACGTTTGCTATATACTTGGTTATCTTAGTATTGCTTTTTAGTTTATAATTTATAACATAAGTTAATCAATGGAGATGATGGTCAATTATTTAAACCCTATTTGATTCAAAAAATTAATTATCTTGTTATTATTTTAACAAGATGTTTTTATTGAAATTATTTAGGCTGTCTAATGGTCCCAAGTTCAAGTTCTAAGCAGTGACATCTGTTTTATGTCTATGATACCCTAGCAGAGAATGTGTTTGATACTTCCCACATTGATTTTGCACATCACAAGGTAAATGTTTGAATATGAGAATATTGATTGATGATTAAATTATTGTTATTTTATTTAACAACCTTTGGTATCTTAAACTGAAGAATATTGACTGAAATAGCTTGAGATATAGAAAGTTCGTTGGTGCCAAGTGTCTAGCTTGCTCAAAGTGGTGACACCATGCTAGTGGAATGTACTTATTTTTTCTTATATTAGAATATATGTTTGATGTTAATTGTAGCCAATATTTAAAAGATGCACTCTATTTCACTTCAAGTTTCTCTGTTTTCCATACCATTTGTTGGGTTAAATTTACTTTGGGGTTAGAGAAAAAAAAAAAAACAGTCAATCTACATAGTAACTGAGAACTACAATAATAAGGTGATATTTACAAAAGTTATATTTAATGATTATTTATTGTTTTAGATAACCTAGAAATCATTAGTAGAAAATTTACACCTTGTTATATACATGAATAAGTAAGTTGATCATTCTTATATTAATAGTCAAACTTATTTGCACTAACAACTTGACTTATCAATACTCATACTCAAATATTTATTTGATTATATGCTTGGAGACTGTGCATTAAATCTTTTTTGTATCTTATTAAGAAGTGAGCTTTATTTTTTCATGTACAAATATAATTTAGTTCATCGTTTTAAATTTACATATCATCACTGTAACAAAGGAACTAACATGTCATGTTTGAGCACTGGTTTTATGAAGTTTCATAAACCAAACTATTAATATTAAAATATGTCTACCATCACAAAACATATTTTCTCCTTAAGGTATGAGAAAAGTAAAAAGGATTATTTGGGAGCATTAGGAACACTTTTGTCTCAAAGAGGAAAAGAAAAATTTTGCAATTCTAGAATGGGTATGAAAAACTAGTTAAGAGTTCATCACCAATATTATATTTTTAATCTTTAAAAAGTTCTTATCCTAATTTTCCCTATCTATAATTAATTGGAATTTGCTCTTAAAATTATTGGACTTGGATTTATTTTTCATAATTAAAGACAGAGAGAGTAAGCATTTATGTCTTTAAAGCAACTTTTCTACGTTATCTAATTGACTAACTTTTTGAGAGATTAAATTGCCAATGAATTGAAGCAATGTGGTTAAGACTTAAATGTAGATTCTACCACTTATCCATGTGATTTTTTTTTTTTTTTTTTTTTTATGATGTGCCACAATACATAGTTGCAGTTTTACTGAGAAAAAGGGAAAATTAGAGGATAATTGGTACAATTGATTAAAAACTTTGCATATTAAACATAGTTATTGATTTATGTTCTTCTAGAAACTACGTATTTTAGCAAGTTATTGGTTCAATATCTAATACCTCTATTGGGTGTCATAGCCATTAAGCTCTTGAGCGTTAGGTTTATTCTTAGCTTAATAATACATTTTGTTGTCATTGTTCCTTTTCCTCTGCTATCTAGGTTAAAGAATATCTTAGAGTATTCTATTTTGTTTCCATTAGTGCTAGGAATGCATTATGCTTTTGCCAATATAGACATCTCCAACTACTAATATTCATTGATTAAAAATATTATAATGTCAATGTGGATCTATAATTCTTATGCTACAAAAAGAACATGAATTTAAAAAAGCATGCCATTTGTCTTTGATAATAATTTATACTAGGAACAACTTTTAATGATTATCTTATTATTATTTTCAATAGTATTCATGTACTATGACATGCCCTTCTTGAATTGATGTCAAAAACCTTACATTACTCTGAGAACGGTAATAATAAACTTAGAGATAGGACCTCATCTACACTAACTAGTTGAAGGGTTGTCATGGGGTCTTGTTCACTATCATCATATATTTCTATTAGATTTTTTACATTCTTTCAAGGAAAAAATGACAACATTATAGTACATATGGTAAGAGTACAATTTTGCATGATGTCCAAAACATGCCCTAAATTAATTTTTTGGTATTTATTGCTTACTATTATATTATTGTTGTGTTTATCTTGCTATGTATCTAGGAAATATACCAAGAAGAAGATGATGATGAAGAAACAAAGACCACCTCTTATGAAGGTAATGTTGTATTTTTTAATTGAAGTTTGTATATTATATTAATTTAATATTTTTAATTAGGTTTTGTTTATGTGTAGAAAATGGAGAGTAACATGAAAATGATTCATGGAATTATGTTTTTAATATTCAAATGTATATATAATAATTTTTTTACCTTGAATACTAGTTTATTTACATTGTTCCAGGACTTGACTATTATTATCATAATTAAATAGGTGCCAAATTTAATTTGGACACATGTCTCATATGGTGACAAGGTAATTTTACATTAAAAATTATAACAAAATAATATTAAAATTTTCATAGGAAACCTTGACAGATGATGGCTCATGCCCAACATTGACATATGGAAGACAATTATGATAAACTTTAACCTTGACATATATATTATAAAACCTTGACATATATGGGGATAGCCATGATGTATATGACCTCTAACCTTGACATTAGGCGGTGTAACTTTAATAGGAGAGTAAGTTAACCTTGACATAAGATTAAGCAATCTTAACATATGTTGAATCAAACCTTGATAGAAGTGAAAGAAACATTAAGATATGTCATATTAATAAGATTTCATCAATTGATAAAAATAGAGAAAATCTTGACATATGTATATGTCAAGCTACCTTTAAACTTTTCTTGACATTGGCATAGATGACATATAAGAGAAGTAACCTACCTTGACATATATACCTTACCTTCATGGTGAAAAATTGTCAATGAAAGCCTTTTTTCTTGTCGTGTTCATGGGTTTTTAGGTTGCTCAGCCACTTCTAAGTATTTTTAGTTTTCCTTGGGCTTCTTGGCAATCAAATAGAGTGCATTTATAGATTCGAGTTGGTGTGTTGGTTTTTCAAGTTTGGTCTTATTTGAAGTAACTCTTTTTGGTTGTTGGGAAAGCGTGGAAAAATGGAAAGAATTTGAAGATTTGGGCTTTGGGTGATTTTTAGGATCTAGAGACATCAAAACCCTCTATTGAGTTACCTTGGTGGGGCGTTCTCATGGTGTATAGACATTCAACACAAAAACCTTTTTTTCTTTTCTTTTTTGCAATTTCTCAACAACAAAACGAAATGTTGGAGTTTAGATATGCAACCACTACCTCCCATTGTGACATTTGGTTGGAGGAAATCCTCAAGCGGTATATGAGCTATTCAAGGGATGATCTTGATATTGAACTTGGTACTAGTGATTTTGAACTACAGGGCATACATACTGCCTGCACCTGATAACCAACCTATGGATGGGTTCCATGGATCCATCTATATCATAGAAAGTTCTTGCTCTCATGCATATTGTCTGCAGTTTATCAATCTTTTTTAGTCTTGTCCAATATTTTCAAGAATTGTTTATTTTTTTCTTATATTTTTGTTATTATCTCCATGATTCTCAATCATTTGATTTTGTCCAAGATGAATTTCTCAAGAGATTTGCAAATAAATTGCCAATCCTATTATGATGAATCCTATATATTAGCTGAGAATAAGAACATAAACAAAAGAGAGCTAATAAACTATTGAAACTTGAAGATCACCTAGCAGAATGGTAGTGAGAACTCAAAAGAGGATAGTTAGTAGTGAGACCGCGAAAGAGGATGAGAATTGAATTTGAGCAAAACCTCTCCTTTAACATAAGGAGGATGAAGCCCTAAGAAATCTACTAATAGCCTCTACTTATATTGACTAATCTCAAGGATTAGTGGTTGAATTCTTTTGATAGGAGTACATTATAATCAATGGACTAGATTTTGAAATGCC